>CM040910.1:49377304-49417304 GCA_023029165.1 Gobiocypris rarus
GACTAGTTTACATGTGTAGTGGAGACTAGTTTACATGTGAAGCGGAGACTAGTTTACATGTGAAGCAGAGACTAGTTTACATGTGAAGCGGAGACTAGTTTACATGTGAAGCGGAGACTAGTTTACATGTGTAGCGGAGACTAGTTTACATCTGAAGCAGAGACTAGTTTACATGTGAAGCAGAGACTAGTTTACATGTGAAGCGGAGACTAGTTTACATGTGAAGCGGAGACTAGTTTACATGTGAAGTGGGGACTAGTTTACATGTGAAGTGGAGACTAGTTTACATGTGAAGTGGGGACTAGTTTACATGTGAAGCGGAGACTAGTTTACATGTGAAGCGAGACTAGTTTACATGTGAAGCGGAGACTAGTTTACATGTGAAGTGGGACTAGTTTACATGTGAAGCGGAGACTAGTTTACATGTGAAGCGGAGACTAGTTTACATGTGAAGCGGAGACTAGTTTACATGTGAAGCGAGACTAATTTACATGTGAAGGAGACTAGTTTACATGTGAAGCGGAGACTAGTTTACATGTGAAGCGGAGACTAGTTTACATGTGAAGAGACTAGTTTACATGTGAAGCGGAGACTAGTTTACATGTGAAGTAGAGACTAGTTTACATGTGAAGTAGAGACTAGTTTACATGTGAAGCGGAGACTAGTTTACATGCGGAGACTAGTTTACATGTGAAGTGGGGACTAGTTTACATGTGAAGTGGGGACTAGTTTACATGTGAAGCGGAGACTAGTTTACATGTGAAGCGGAGACTAGTTTACATGTGAAACGGAGACTAGTTTACATGTGAAGCGGAGACTAGTTTACATGTGAAGCGGAGACTAGTTTACATGTGAAGCGGAGACTAGTTTACATGTGAAGGAGACTAGTTTACATGTGAAGTAGAGACTAGTTTACATGTGAAGCGGAGACTAGTTTACATGTGAAGTAGAGACTAGTTTACATGTGAAGTAGAGACTAGTTTACATGTGAAGTAGAGACTAGTTTACATGTGAAGCGGAGACTAGTTTACATGTGAAGCAGAGACTAGTTTACATGTGAAGCGGAGACTAGTTTACATGTGAAGCGGAGACTAGTTTACATGTGAAGCGGAGACTAGTTTACATGTGAAGCAGGGACTAGTTTACATGTGAAGCGGAGACTAGTTTACATGTGAAGCGGAGACTAGTTGACATGTGAAGCGGAGACTAGTTTACATGTGAAGTGGGGACTAGTTTATATGTGAAGCGGTGACTAGTTTACATGTGAAGTGGGGACTAGTTTACATGTGAAGCGGACTAGTTTACATGTGAAGCGGAGACTAGTTTACATGTGAAGCGGAGACTAGTTTACATGTGAAGCGGAGACTAGTTTACATGTGAAGCGGAGACTAGTTTACATGTGAAGCGGAGGCTAGTTTACATGTGAAGCGGAGGCTAGTTTACATGTGAAGCGGAGGCTAGTTTACATGTGAAGTGGGACTAGTTTACATGTGAAGTGGGGACTAGTTTACATGTGAAGTGGGGACTAGTTTACATGTGAAGCGGAGACTAGTTTACATGTGAAGCGGAGACTAGTTTACATGTGAAGCGAGACTAGTTTACATGTGAAGTGGGGACTAGTTTACATGTGAAGTGGGACTAGTTTACATGTGAAGTGGGGACTAGTTTACATGTGAAGCGGAGACTAGTTTACATGTGAAGCGGAGGCTAGTTTACATGTGAAGCGGAGACTAGTTTACATGTGAAGTGGGGACTAGTTTACATGTGAAGTGGGGACTAGTTTACATGTGAAGTGGGGACTAGTTTACATGTGAAGCGGAGACTAGTTTACATGTGAAGCGGAGACTAGTTTACATGTGAAGCGGAGACTAGTTTACATGTGAAGTGGGGACTAGTTTACATGTGAAGTGGGGACTAGTTTACATGTGAAGCGGAGACTAGTTTACATGTGAAGCGGAGACTAGTTTACATGTGAAACGGAGACTAGTTTACATGTGAAGCGGAGACTAGTTTACATGTGAAGCGGAGACTAGTTTACATGTGAAGCGGAGACTAGTTTACATGTGAAGCGGAGACTAGTTTACATGTGAAGTAGAGACTAGTTTACATGTGAAGCGGAGACTAGTTTACATGTGAAGTAGAGACTAGTTTACATGTGAAGTAGAGACTAGTTTACATGTGAAGTAGAGACTAGTTTACATGTGAAGCGGAGACTAGTTTACATGTGAAGCAGAGACTAGTTTACATGTGAAGCGGAGACTAGTTTACATGTGAAGCGGAGACTAGTTTACATGTGAAGCGGAGACTAGTTTACATGTGAAGCAGGGACTAGTTTACATGTGAAGGAGACTAGTTTACATGTGAAGCGGAGACTAGTTGACATGTGAAGCGGAGACTAGTTTACATGTGAAGTGGGGACTAGTTTATATGTGAAGGTGACTAGTTTACATGTGAAGTGGGGACTAGTTTACATGTGAAGGAGACTAGTTTACATGTGAAGCGGAGACTAGTTTACATGTGAAGCGGAGACTAGTTTACATGTGAAGCGGAGACTAGTTTACATGTGAAGCGGAGACTAGTTTACATGTGAAGCGGAGGCTAGTTTACATGTGAAGCGGAGGCTAGTTTACATGTGAAGCGGAGGCTAGTTTACATGTGAAGCGGAGACTAGTTTACATGTGAAGCGGAGGCTAGTTTACATGTGAAGTGGGGACTAGTTTACATGTGAAGCGGAGACTAGTTTACATGTGAAGCGGAGACTAGTTTACATCTGAAGCGGAGACTAGTTTACATGTGAAGCGGAGGCTAGTTTACATGTGAAGTGGGGACTAGTTTACATCTGAAGCGGAGACTAGTTTACATGTGAAGCGGAGACTAGTTTACATGTGAAGCGGAGACTAGTTTTCATGTGAAGCGGAGACTAGTTTATATGTGAAGCGGAGGCTAGTTTACATGTGAAGCGGAGACTAGTTTACATGTGAAGCAGACTAGTTTACATGTGAAGCGGAGACTAGTTGACATGTGAAGCAGAGACTAGTTTACATGTGAAGCGGAGACTAGTTTACATGTGAAGCGGAGACTAGTTTACATGTGAAGCAGAGACTAGTTTACATGTGAAGCGGAGACTAGTTGACATGTGAAGCGGAGACTAGTTTACATGTGAAGCGGAGACTAGTTTACATGTGAAGCGGAGACTAGTTTACATGTGTAGCGGAGACTAGTTGACATGTGAAGCGGAGACTAGTTTACATGTGAAGCGGAGACTAGTTTACATGTGTAGCGGAGACTAGTTGACATGTGAAGTGGGGACTAGTTTACATCTGAAGTGGAGACTAGTTTACATGTGAAGCGGAGACTAGTTTACATGTGAAGCGGAGACTAGTTTACATGTGAAGCAGAGACTAGTTTACATGTGAAGCGGAGACTAGTTTACATGTGAAGCGGAGACTAGTTTACATGTGAAGTGGGGACTAGTTTACATGTGAAGCGGAGACTAGTTTACATGTGAAGTGGGGACTAGTTTACATGTGAAGCAGAGACTAGTTTATATGACCTGCATCAGACGAGCTCCATCAGTCCAGTCTCTGTCTCGTGTGTTATCAGCAGGCCCACACGGAATCTGAAATCAGATTTCCGCAGAGATTTGCAGTGCCGTCATTTGAGAAGCATGCACAATCGCAGGGGTTATTGTGAGGGGTTATTGATGTGAACTTTTTTTTAGTGAGAGAGTGATATTTTAAAATCAACAATACAATTGATAAAGCAATATTTAATCTGTCTTTTGGTGGATGTAGCCAGCAGTAAGAGAGATCAAGCTTTTTAAAAAAGAGGTTGTTCTATTTGGATTTGGATTGTAAACCTTAATTAAAATTAAGAAGTGAAAATGTTATATTTTATTTGTAATGCTTTCAGTTCCAATATTCTTTGATCCTTTTACACATTTAAACCATTCCAGCATAATTCCGCAGATTTTTCAAAAATTCTGCAGAAATCACAAAAATTTCACAGATTACGTGTGGCCCTGGTTATCAGCACAATGTTAACTCGTCAGTGTTTCCAGGAGTGAAGGAGTCTGATGTGTAGCCAAGATGTGTGGCAGTTGCCCGCAGAACACCATGGTAACAGCTGGCATGACAAGCAAGCAATGGTTTTAAAGGAACAGTTCACACAAAAACTCTCAAGTCAGCATTATTTCTATAGCAATTCATGCAATAGAGATTGTTTCAAAGCAGCTTTATGGGACAAACAGGAAAATAACAGTGTAACCTTGCAATATGTATTTGAGTTGCATATAAAATATCCATCCATTTGGATTACACAGTTTTAACATAAACAATCTATTGGACTTAATGTGATTTATATTTGCCAGTCATGCACAAATGAATCAGGTCAAATATCTGTAATCCTTCTAATAATGTGTTTTAAATACACAACGACTAGTTTATATGTTTATCATCAGTAAATCCAATTTGTTTCAATATCATTCCACAGTTGTGGAACACTGTGTGTGTGTGTGTGTGTGTGTGTGTGTGTGTGTGTGTGTGTGTGTGTGTGTGTGTGGACTGGTAATCCCTACGGTATGGGGACAAAATGTCCCCACAAAGATGGCAATATCCAAAATCCTTGTCCTTGTGGGGACATTTTTTGGTCCCCATGAGGAAAACATCTTATAAATCACACTAAGTGATGTTTTTTGAAAATGTAAAAATGCAGCATGTGTGTGTGTGTGTGTGTGTGTGTGTGTGTGTGTGTGTGTGTGTGTGTGTGTGTGTGTGTGTGTGTGTGTGTGATGGGTGTTTAGGGGCAGTGTGTGTGTGTGTGTGTGTGATGTGTAGGTTTAGGTCAGGGGCAGTGTGTGTGTGTGTGTGTGTGTGTGTGTGTGTGTGTGTGTGTGTGTGTGTGTGTGTGTGTGTGTGTGTGTCGGTGTGTGTGTCGGTGTGTGTGTGTTTGGTGGGCATGTTTTTGTGAAATATCAGGACACAAATGTGTATAATGACATGGGTATGACACAGGTATTACAAAAACAGGGTGAAATATGAGGACGTTCCCCATGTCCTCACTTTTCAAAAATGCTTATAAATCACACAGGATGAGGTTTTTATCACAGAAAGTAAACTGCACAGTCTCCTGTGATGGGTAGGTTTAGGTTTAGGGGCAGTGTAGGGGGATAGAAAATACGGTTTGTACAGTATAAAATGCATTACGCCTATGGAATGTCCCCACATTTCACAAAAACAAACATATGTGTGTGTGTGTGTGTGTGTGTGTGTGTGTGTGTGTGTGTGTGTGTGTGTGCATATATATTTACAAACTTTAACGGTAGATGCGATTAATCAGGATAAATCTATTTGACAGCACTAGTTCATTAAAATGCATGGAAATGTTATATGGAACTCCCGAACATAACTCTGAGATGCAGGCTGTTGAGCGCTCCGGCTGCACACTGGTTAACTTCAGTCTTGAAGTCGACTCCTCACCAGCACATCCTTTGAGTTCCCTTTTCACGGCCTGTTTTAATCTAGGATGAAGTGAATGTGGCCTGGCATGATTTCAATGCAAATGAGCGCTGGGAACGAGAGGCCGTTATTTAGACACAGCCCTCGTGCTGTCAGCTCCTTCTAACCTTCTTTTAACGCTTCTGTCCTAATTAGCAAGTGTCTGAGAGCCATCGCCTCGCTCCGCATGCCTTTCCCTGTGAGTGGCAGCTTCACCGGCCGACACACAAACACTAACTTCAGACAAAGCTGGGATTTGGATTGGGATCTTGTTTCCTTACGAGGAAGATTTGCCAGTGTAAAACTGGGCTGAAAACTTGACATTGGGTGTAAGAGCTGAAGGATGAGACAGGGTTTCTGAGACGCGGATGGCTTGTGACTGCTGATGACTAACACTGGTTTAAAGCATGAAACTGATTGATGGATTGGCCTCTTCTGCTCAGGCCTGGACCTGATGGACTTCTACAGTTCACTACGCCTGGTCTGGTTACCTTGCACACTTTTGTGTTGCAGATCATTTTAGTCTACTTATTTATTCATGATTTATTTTTTATTATTTATTTCTATATTCTATATTTATTTCTTTTTTTTATTTATTATTTCTATTTATTATTAATATTATATAATTTATATATATATATTTTAATTTATTTATTCTTCATAAAAAATTAACATTTGTATTTATTATTTATATTATATTCTTTATATATTTTGTTTATTTTTATTATTATTATTTATTTTATTATTTCTCTTATTTTTTATTATTTATATTATATTATATATTTATTATTTATGTATTTATTATTTATTGATTTTTATGTATTTTTATATTCATGATTTATTATTTATTTAATTTATATATATATATATATATATATATATATATATATATATATATATATATATATATATATATATATATATATATATATTATTTAGTATTTATTTATTATTTTTATTTATTTTATTCATTTATGTGCCATCTTTGTAATTATTTCTGAAATGTATTTGCAGTTTCTGAGTGAAAATGGGTTTCAAAGTAAATCCTACATCTGTTATTTTAAGTGTACTCTAATACACAATACATAAAATATATATGTACACAAAAATGTGCTTATTTAAATAGATAATGCCGTGTTCAATAGCAATCTCAGCATTGCTTACTAGTTTTTCAGCACCTAATGCACCACATTTAAACTTTAAAAACGTCACATTTGACACAATAGAGTTTGTTTGCTCACATATTCTCTAATTAACATAAAACTACAAAAAACAAACAAAACGGATAGGGTTTTGTACCTTGTATGTAAGAGGTGTTTGAATTATTTAAATGTGCACCATTCAAAATGTAATGGCCTGTTGTAATATTTGCATACTGGATTCTGATTGGCTCAGAGTCAAACTGCATTTACTAGACTCTGAGATCTCCTTCATTTAGTGTGACTCCATTGCAACATTACTTTTGTAGGAAACTATGTCAAATGTGTCTTGAGATAAACAGCCAGAGGAATTCAGTCCCAGATATTCATGATCTCCTCTTGGACCCGATGCCGACTCTCAGTCCCGGTTCTGCAGCTTTAGCTCGCTTGCTGTGTTCGCTGCTCCATCGCTGGGGTTTGTGTTGCTCTGGTTTGGCTCGAGGCTCGGAAAAAATGCATGATCCGGGCACAGATCCACATGCGTTTGCGCTCATATGTGGAACAATCATTATCACGATCCATATCAGATGGCCGGAGGCATGGCTAGCACGGAGAGCTGGTCAAAGGCTCAGTGAATGTTATCTGAGGTGAAAGAGTGAGTTTCTGTTGAACTCGTCTGACTGCGGCAGCACAGATTCCAGCATTCCTCAGCTTTACCGCAGACTTGGGAAAGAGCGCCTGGGATCTTACAGCAGTCGACCAAAGTATTTCCACACATGCACACGACACCACTGACTGGAAACGCCAACGCTTTCACTCCGAGCAGAGCAAACGTTTGTTTAGTGGTCCAGTCGTAAAATCCCGTGTTGAATCTATAGAAACTTCCTGTTCCTCTGACACCAGCGCTCCAGACAGACTAACAACGACTGTGTTTCCATCCTAACCTATGCACAAACATCGCATAGAGCGTTTGGGAATAAAGCCGCGTTTCCATCCCGTGTGTTCAAGAGAACAAAACCGCCACTTCATGGGAAACCGGAGCAAACTGAGGCTCGTTTCCCTCCATCATTAATGAAACGAAGAGGCGAAACACAATAAACGCTCATGTTCTCTTGCGTTGGCATGTTTGGGAACGCATTCGAGTGAAGCGCTTCTGAAAGAGTACACACACACACACACACACACACTGCCCCTAAACCTACCCATCACACACACACACACACACACACACACACACACACACACACACACACACACACACACACACACACACTGCCCCTAAACCTACCCATCACACACACACACACACACACACACACACTGCCCCTAAACCTACCCATCACACACACACACACACACACACACACACACACTGCCCCTAAACCTACCCATCACAAACAAACACACACACACACACACACACACACACACTGCCCCTAAACCTACCCATCACAAACAAACACACACACACACACACACACACACACACTGCTAAATCTACCCATCACACACACACACACACACACACACTGCCCCTAAACCTACCCATCACACACACACACACACACACACACACACTCACACACACACACTCACACACACACACACACACACACACACACACACACACACACACACACACACACACACACACACACACACACACACTGTTTGTTTTTGTGAAATGTGGGACATTCCATAGGCGTAATGCATTTTATACTGTACAAACGTATTTTCTATCCCCACACACTGCCTAAACCTACCCATCACACACACACACACACACACACACACACACACACACACACACACACACACACACACACACACACACACACACACACACACACTGCCCCTGCCCCTGCCCCTAAACCTACCCATCACACACACACACACACACACACACACTGCTGCCCCTAAACCTACCCATCACACACACACACACACACACACACACACACACACACACACACACACACACACACACACACACACACACACACACACACACACAGGAGACTGCACAGTTTACTTTCTGTGATAAAAACCTCATCCTGTGTGATTTATAAGCATTTTGAAAAGTGAGGACATGGGAACGTCCTCATATTTCACCCTCTTTGTAATACCTGTGTCATACCCATGTCATTATACACATTTGTGTCCTGATATTTCACGAAAACATGCCCACACACACACACACACACACACACACACACACACACACACACACACACACACACACACACACTGTATGAATATGTGCTGAGCGCTTTCCTCTCAATAATAAAAGCACACAACAAATATGACAGCGTCTGATCATAGCAGTGTGGCTGTTTTTGTACCAGCTGTGCGATTCTCCACTCACGACACGCTGTCTTTATGCATCTTCATACAATATATAGCATATTGCTTTGAAGCCTCAGATATCATAATTATCTACAGTGCTACTGTAATTGATTGAATGATTGCGCTGGTATCAGCTGTTGAATGAGTCGCTCGCTCGCGCTGGACTGAAGGAGATGAGGAGATCCCACTTCAGAGGCATCACAGATGATCTTTTATCCTGTTGTGGTGTGTCAGCTTGTGTTAACTCTCTCGTGTGTATGACACACACACACGTCTCTCCGTGCGCCGAGCGCCTCCCGCTGACTGACAGCCGTGGGATCAGATCGGATCAGGCATCATGGGAAGGCAGGAACTATGACTCCTGCCTGTTTTAATCTGTAGAGTTGAAGGCTGTTTCATTTTCTTATTTTCATTTTTAATCTTTCGGTAACATTTGTTAACATGAACTAGCAATGAAAAATACTTCTAAAGCATTTAATGTTAATTCAACATTAGTAATCCTTTATTCTTTACTTTGACAGATACATACTATTTGCACCTCAGTATTGTTGTACATTAACAGGATGCAATAATAACATGGAGATAAATTATTATATTTATTAAAATTATGAAATGGATGCCATCTTAAAAGCTACACCTTACCTTTCACAATACAGACTTTATTATTAAAAAACATTTCGTTAGGCGCTTTATTTCCACTCTTAGACCATTATCCTCATTTTATTGAAAGTATAAATGCCTTCCCGATGTGATATCTGATGGGAAACGGGAGAAGAGCGAGCTCGGCAAAGGCGGATTTGAACCCGCGTCGATCACATCAAAACCAACCGCTGGGTTAAAACAACCCAACCGCAGGGTTAAAACAACCCAACAGCAGGGTTAAAACAACCCAACCGCTGGGTTAAAACAACCCAACCGCAGGGTTAAAACAACCCAACAGCAGGGTTAAAACAACCCAACCGCAGGGTTAAAACAACCCAACCGCAGGGTTAAAACAACCCAACCGCAGGGTTAAAACAACCCAACCGCAGGGTTAAAACAACCCAACCGCTGGGTTAAAACAACCCAACCGCAGGGTTAAAACAACCCAACAGCAGGGTTAAAACAACCCAACCGCAGGGTTAAAACAACCAACCGCAGGGTTAAAACAACCCAACCGCAGGGTTAAAACAACCCAACCGCAGGGTTAAAACAACCCAACCGCTGGGTTAAAACAACCCAACCGCAGGGTTAAAACAACCCAACCGCAGGGTTAAAACAACCCAACTGCAGGGTTAAAACAACCCAACCGCAGGGTTAAAACAACCCAACCGCAGGGTTAAAACAACCCAACCTCTGGGTTAAAACAACCCAACCGCAGGGTTAAAACAACCCAACCGCAGGGTTAAAACAACCAAACAGCAGGGTTAAAACAACCCAACAGCAGGGTTAAAACAACCCAACAGCAGGGTTAAAACAACCCAACCGCAGGGTTAAAACAACCCAACCGCAGGGTTAAAACAACCCAACCGCTGGGTTAAAACAACCCAACCGCAGGGTTAAAACAACCCAACCGCAGGGTTAAAACAACCCAACTGCAGGGTTAGTCCATTTTCAACCCAACTTGGGTTGTTTTTTACCCAGCATTTATATATTTGTCCCTAGTTCCAGTGCCATGTTGAACTGAGCTGGGGAAGATTATATGAAGAATATAAAACGATCTTTCTAAGATGCCATGAACCCCACCTTACACTAAACGTTCATGTAGAGACCCTGTGATACATTAATAAAAGACACAATATGATTTGGAAAAGAATAAAATGTATTTGTTTACACTTATTTCGGACCCCGTCGCTTAGCCCCGCCCACGCTGTTGTACGGCCCGCCCCTGCGCTGTGATTGGCTGGCTCGGCGGTCCGTCCTCAGCGGGTCTCGGGCTCCGGAGATGCAGAAGCTGAAGGGACTGAAACTCGACCCCTTCGCGCTCTCTCTCTGTCTCACAGCGAGGCTTCATCATGATGCAGGTAAGAGACTCCTGCAGAGCTTTACACAGGACACACACCGAGTCACCTGCACATCGAGTGTGTGTGTGTGTGTGTGGAGAGACAGAGGACTTTACATCAGCCTCGGGTGTCTTGAAGTCTTTGGTAAAGTTTAAACAGGGGCATTTCTGTTCTTCTAATATCTGCCAACAGATGTCACTGTGAGGATGTGTGGTTCTGCCAGCTCATGCTCGAGACAGCGCTTATTCATGCATGACATTTGAAATAACTGCGATATACACACGCATGCAACTATCAAATATATCCCATTCATTTGGACCGAAGGTCTCTGGATCACATGCCAAGGATAAAAGTAAAACTTTTCACAGAGCTGGAGTGTGTTTTGTTGGAAATCCACATTCTTTAGTTGACTTCGTGTATTAAAAGATGCAGTCATGAAGTGTCGAGAAGAGCCGCAGATCCCCTGCCTCTGGAGAACTGTTGGAATCTCTGACGCTGAGATCAGGATCTGTTCTCATTTATCATCTCATCTGCCAATAATCACTGTGTGTGTGTGTGTTTGTGTGTGTTTGTATGTGTGTGTGTGTGTGTGTGTGTGTGTGTGTGAGTGTGTGTGTGTGTGTGTGTGTGGGCATGTTTTTGTGAAATATCAGGACACAAATGTGTATAATGACATGGGTATGACACAGGTATTACAGGAGAGGGTGAAATATGAGGACGTTCCCATGTCCTCACTTTTCAAAATGCTTATAAATCACACAGGATGAGGTTTTTATCACAGAAAGTAAACTGAGCAGTCTCCTGTGATGGGTAGTGTGTGTGTGTGTGTGTGTGTGTGTGTGTGTGTGTGATGGGTAGGTTTAGGGGCAGTGTAGGGGGATAGAAAATACGGTTTGTACGGTATAAAAACCATTACGCCTATGGAATGTCCCCACATTTCACAAAACAAACATGTGTGTGTGTGTGTGGGTGTGTTTATGCTACCTCTTGGGGACATGGATGTGTTTTTTAACCTTTCATGTGGGGACACGATGACCAACTGGGGACAAAATCTGTGTCCCCATAAGGATTACCATTGGAACTGATAGAAAATAGCATGCTATATAGCCTGTGCAAATTTCTTAGTCCCTTACTTGTGACCCCAGAAGGTGGTTTTACCAGTGTTGGAGTGTGAGGGTGTGTATTCGGATTTGCCCCTGGAGCCGGGTCTTGGTACTGCAGTGTGCATATTTAATAAATCTCCGCCTCATATTTACATGTATGGCGGGAAACTAAGAAGACGTGTTTCCCTATGGTTCGGTCCTGGTACAGCATTGTGCATAATAAATAAATGCCAGCTATTACATATCAATTAATACCATATTTGGACACAAGGAAGTTATCTCAACTGCTCAGCTTTTGATGGAAATCAATCATGTATTATAGTAAATTAATAAAGTATGATGAATATAGACTATCTTACGCTTTGTCTATAAAAATATTATCATTTTCAGACACTTTGTATGCTATAGTCTAGTAGGATGTTTGGATCTTGTTCTACAAGCAGCCATAAAATATCAAATTGTTTTACCAAAACGTTGAAAAACAAACACCTGCTAAACATAGTCAACTACTAGTACTGAAATCAGAAACCCATGGTGTAATCCATGTTATGTTAGTATCATGTTAGTAGATCGCGTTGCTGATAGCTTAGGCTAGCTAACAAGATAGCATAACGTTACGTGATTAGAACTACCGTAAGTACAGCCTGTCCACGCAACACAACCCCACACATTTGTATAGCGCCAATACAAAGTAATGATAAAGCTGTGAAACAACGTAGAATATGTAATTATTGTTATCCTACCTTAGACATGTTGTCGGCGAAGATAATGTCCAAACTATCGTTTGATGTTAAATCTATTTACTCTGCAGCATAACTCCACTGACAGCTAGATTTAGCTTGGCAAAAGGTGATGATCCGGTTTCGCGCAGTAACGTTAGATGAGATATAGTATGTAAACACAGTAACGTTAGTGCAAATTAATTACGAAATCTGCACTTATCTAAAAACAACATTTGATTTCAGTACATTTACAATTACAATGTCGACGACTTCAGGTAATCAGGTAACGTGGGGAGCGCGGATGACTTAAACTTGGTGTTGCCATTACACTATATAGAAAAAACATTCCGCCAATTTTTTATTTTTTGAAAGATATCCATAGACATTTATTAAACCATAGCAAAAGTAAATTTCTTACTTAAGTTCATCTCTATTTTTGTGTTTATTTTAAATAAGACAAATCTGATATTATTTTAATCTCCAATATGTTATATCAGTTGAGATGGTTCTTTAACGCTGATCTAACAGCAGAAGACACTAGCAGGGTTTAAATCCCAGTTGTGCAGGCGGGCATGTTGTAACACTGCGTTACAATGTGCCCCTATTAGAAAAATGCTATTATTTTCTATACTTTTATTAATTTTATTGAGAAAACGTGAGAAAAAGGTGAATTAAGACTGAGAGTCAATGTTCAGAAATTACTAATTATTTATTTGTTTTGAACTATGTTGTATAGCTGTGTTTTCATGTGTTCGTAGTCAAAACTCAAAAATTAGTTTATATTTAATTATTAAAAATTCCCATTATTTTATATGAACACATCTGTCCAGCTGTGCCTTTACTGAATGAGCACATCTGTCCAGTTGTGCCTTTACTGAATGAGCACTGTGCCACTGTACGCCCAGACTCAAAACACATCTGTCCAGCTGTGCATTTACTGAATGAGCACTGTGCCACTGTACGCCCAGACTCAAAACACATCTGTCCAGCTGTGCCTTTACTGAATGAGCACTGTGCCACTGTACGTCCAGACTCAAAACACATCTGTCCAGCTGTGCATTTACTGAATGAGCACTGTGCCACTGTACGTCCAGACTCAAAACACATCTGTCCAGCTGTGCCTTTACTGAATGAGCACTGTGTGCCACTGTACGTCCAGACTCAAAACACATCTGTCCAGCTGTGCCTTTACTGAATGAGCACTGTGCCACTGTACGTCCAGACTCAAAACACATCTGTCCAGCTGTGCCTTTACTGAATGAGCACTGTGCCACTGTACGTCCCAGACTCAAAACACATCTGTCCAGCTGTGCCTTTACTGAATGAGCACTGTGCCACTGTACGTCCAGACTCAAAACACATCTGTCCAGCTGTGCCTTTACTGAATGAGCACTGTGCCACTGTACGTCCAGACTCAAAACACATCTGTCCAGCTGTGCCTTTACTGAATGAGCACTGTGCCACTGTACGTCCAGACTCAAAACACATCTGTCCAGCTGTGCCTTTACTGAATGAGCACTGTGCCACTGTACGTCCAGACTCAAAACACATCTGTCCAGCTGTGCCTTTACTGAATGAGCACTGTGCCACTGTACGCCCAGACTCAAAACACATCTGTCCAGCTGTGCCTTTACTGAATGAGCACTGTGCCACTGTACGTCCAGACTCAAAACACATCTGTCCAGCTGTGCCTTTACTGAATGAGCACTGTGCCACTGTACGTCCAGACTCAAAACACATCTGTCCAGCTGTGCCTTTACTGAATGAGCACTGTGCCACTGTACGTCCAGACTCAAAACACATCTGTCCAGCTGTGCCTTTACTGAATGAGCACTGTGCCACTGTACGTCCAGACTCAAAACACATCTGTCCAGCTGTGCCTTTACTGAATGAGCACTGTGCCACTGTACGTCCAGACTCAAAACACATCTGTCCAGCTGTGCCTTTACTGAATGAGCACTGTGCCACTGTACGCCCAGACTCAAAACACATCTGTCCAGCTGTGCCTTTACTGAATGAGCACTGTGCCACTGTACGCCCAGACTCAAAACACATCTGTCCAGCTGTGCCTTTACTGAATGAGCACTGTGCCACTGTACGCCCAGACTCAAAACACATCTGTCCAGCTGTGCCTTTACTGAATGAGCACTGTGCCACTGTACGTCAGACTCAAAACACATCTGTCCAGCTGTGCCTTTACTGAATGAGCACTGTGCCACTGTACGCCCAGACTCAAAACACATCTGTCCAGCTGTGCCTTTACTGAATGAGCACTGTGCCACTGTACGCCCAGACTCAAAACACATCTGTCCAGCTGTGCCTTTACTGAATGAGCACTGTGTGCCACTGTACGCCCAGACTCAAAACACATCTGTCCAGCTGTGCATTTACTGAATGAGCTCTGTGCCACTGTACGCCCAGACTCAAAACACATCTGTCCAGCTGTGCCTTTACTGAATGAGCACTGTGCCACTGTACGCCCAGACTCAAAACACATCTGTCCAGCTGTGCCTTTACTGAATGAGCACTGTGTGCCACTGTACGTCCAGACTCAAAACACATCTGTCCAGCTGTGCCTTTACTGAATGAGCACTGTGCCACTGTACGCCCAGACTCAAAACACATCTGTCCAGCTGTGCCTTTACTGAATGAGCACTGTGCCACTGTACGTCCAGACTCAAAACACATCTGTCCAGCTGTGCCTTTACTGAATGAGCACTGTGCCACTGTACGTCCCAGACTCAAAACACATCTGTCCAGCTGTGCCTTTACTGAATGAGCACTGTGTGCCACTGTACGCCCAGACTCAAAACACATCTGTCCAGCTGTGCCTTTACTGAATGAGCACTGTGCCACTGTACGCCCAGACTCAAAACACATCTGTCCAGCTGTGCCTTTACTGAATGAGCACTGTGCCACTGTACGTCCAGACTCAAAACACATCTGTCCAGCTGTGCCTTTACTGAATGAGCACTGTGCCACTGTACGTCCAGACTCAAAACACATCTGTCCAGCTGTGCCTTTACTGAATGAGCACTGTGCCACTGTACGTCCAGACTCAAAACACATCTGTCCAGCTGTACCTTTACTGAATGAGCACTGTGCCACTGTACGTCCAGACTCAAAACACATCTGTCCAGCTGTGCATTTACTGAATGAGCACTGTGCCACTGTACGTCCAGACTCAAAACACATCTGTCCAGCTGTACCTTTACTGAATGAGCACTGTGCCACTGTATGACCAGACTCAAAACACATCTGTCCAGCTGTACCTTTACTGAATGAGCACTGTGCCACTGTACGTCCAGACTCAAAACACATCTGTCCAGCTGTGCATTTACTGAATGAGCACTGTGCCACTGTACGTCCAGACTCAAAACACATCTGTCCAGCTGTGCATTTACTGAATGAGCACTGTGCCACTGTACGTCCAGACTCAAAACACATCTGTCCAGCTGTGCCTTTACTGAATGAGCACTGTGCCACTGTACGTCCAGACTCAAAACACATCTGTCCAGCTGTGCATTTACTGAATGAGCACTGTGCCACTGTACGTCCAGACTCAAAACACATCTGTCCAGCTGTGCCTTTACTGAATGAGCACTGTGTGTAGAGTTTAGACCAAAAAGCTCTAGTTTCATCTCATCTCATCAGACCACATGACCTTCTCCCATTCCCCCTGTCTGTATGAATAAGTGTGTACAAGTGTCTTTTATACAGGTAACGAATAGAAGTAACGAGTTCAAACCGGTGCAGTTAATAAAAAGTGGAGAAAAGGAGGGCTTCCTAGAAAGAGCAACAGGTCTGTGAGAGCTGGAATTCTTACTGGTTGGTTGGTAGGTGATCAAATACTGATGTCATAAACAATAAACTGCAAAAAGATTTTTCATTAAATATACAATGTAATTTTCTGGATTTTTGTTTTAGATTCTGTCACTCAGAGTAGAAGAGTATACCTATGATAAAAATGACAGGCTCTTACATAGTGTGTAAGTGGGAAGCTGCACAATCCCCAGTGAATCAAATGTTTTTTCTCCTCACTGTAGATAACTGAGGGGAACACTTATTTTAAAAGTGCCATGTTGACACTGTTTTGGAGTTCAAGTGACTGCAAAACTATATTCTTTCCAGTTATTAATTTAAAATAACTTTCATATTATCTGTTATCGAATGTGTTCCATCCTACAATTAGTTTATTTTACTAACGTGATTGTTTCTTTTATCAACATGACAAAATATTTTGTCTTTTTTATTTATAATACAGAGCTTAACTGTAGAGACCTACATTTCAGTTGGATAAAGGAGGGTACATAAATTAACCAATATCAAGAGCGTATGTTGGTTGATTGTTGAGAGTTTTTCCATCTTATACACACACACACACACTCGAGACCGGCGTATGTCCTGGTTAAGACTATCCGGTCCCCACTCAGTCAACCCTCCCCACACCTGTGCACGCGCGTCTCTCGTCTGGCGCTAATGATGGCATCTCGTGACTCATTGGACGAGCAGGTGCAGATGCAGCTTCAATCAACGTGTTCATCTCCAAGGTAAGCTAAACACTTTTATTTCAAATGTAATTAATGTGCTAACTGCATAACAAATGCCACAACCTTATATTATGGAGAAGGTTAATAACAAAGCAGGCCTTGCTAGCGATAATTTTAACTTTGCAGAGTCGGGATAAGTCAGTATCAGGTAGTTTGCTAACGCGCCTATACACGTGCAATGTAAATGGAATCTATTTAGCTAACTACCACTATCAAGCTAACCGACTTATTAGCACGACAAACTTAATGCATGCCATAAATCCAATTTTTTTGCGTGTGTTGTATAATTTAATCACAAATGTGATTGATAATCGATAAATGTGTGTTTTATATGATATGCACACCACAGTAGTTAGCTTGTATGTTAGGATGGACTACTATGACAATTAGCAAGTTAAGTAGAGTAGCCTATAGGATCTGTTGTCATTGCACTTCTGCACTACAGCGTGGTTAGGTTGTATTGCGGAGAAAAGCTGGCAACATCAGGGATAGGTACATTAATTATCTGTAGTAAAACTAATTAGACCATTTTTAAATATCAGAATGTTCATTTAAACATTATAATGGACCTACTGTATAGGTTTTTTATGTCGTAGAACAACTTCAAACGTCTTTAAATGCTTGAAATCATTGATTTCACTGGTATTTTAAGTAAGCACTTGACTGCAATGTAGGCAACACATTCCCAATTATACTATATAAAGATTATTCTTGTGTTATATCCCAGGTAGCCAAAAGATCTGGGCCAACAACAGCCCAATAGACAGTTCGGCTGAACATTGGTGTGTCCGTTATGTGAAGCATCCTCAAAGTTTAACTCTATACTGAGTTTGAAGGCACTACCAGTAAGTTAGTTTCCACTGTCAGGACAGTGCGAGCCAGGGCTTTAAAGGGTTCGTTCATCCAAAATTGATAATTCTGTCAGTAATTACTCACCCTCATGTTGTTCTAACCATGCAAGTCTTTCGTTCATCTTCTGAACACAATTTAGGATATTTTTGATGAAGTCTGAGAGCTGTCTAACTCCTCCATAGGCTTTCAGAGGGAATGAATCTTGCTGGCCCAGAAAAGTTATTAAAGAGATCGTTAACATAGTCCAAGTGACTACAGTGGCTCAATCTTAAGTTTATCAAGCGACGAGAATACCTTTGTGTGCAAAAACAAAAATAATGACTTTATTCCACTAATCATTTCCTTCTCTCTGGGCCTCTAGTGAGTTTACGTAGTAAAACTGCGCAGCGCGTGTGAGTTGTACGTCACACGCATCGCACACATGACCAGCCTCAGCCAATAGTGAGCCTACGTGGTGACGCATAACTCACACGCGCGCAGTTTTACTACGTAAACTCGCGAAGTTTTCGCTAAACAAACATGATAAATGTGACCGTCATTGGTATTTTTGTGGTTTGCTTAGCCTAAATATTTAAAACCCAAGCATCGATGTTACCTCTATAGGTTTACAATAAAAAGTGACGTTGATCATAATTAATTAATTTTGCACAGAATTGCACATTAGTCACACAGAAATGTTAATAGAGAGCCTAAGTCCTCCTTCCGTGGACCACCATGGGACCTTATTTTGGAAAAATATTGTATGGTAGTCAATGGCAAGAGACAACAAATATTTTTATCTCGTTTGAATTGTGCCTTAAATTACACACATGATGTTTGTCAATTTAAAAGATACATTTTAAAGTCAAGAAAGTCGCAGTTTGTTGTAAAACGTTGAGGTATAAGGTTGTGAAATATACGTTATACAAAGACTACAAACCCAAAAGGCGTGCATTCGACGAGCCTACCTTTTCTCTCAATGAATGAAGCTAACTTTACTGAAGCTAACGCCTGTCATTTCTTCTATTGTCTTACGCTATAATCGTAACGTTACGCCGCCATACCTGAGTGTTTTGTACCACTGTACACACTACACATACCAGCTTGTTGTTTCGCTTCCCGGAGATGTAGTTCTTTGAGCGATTTTCACATAAAACTAAATGTTACTCTTCTGTTTTATGACAAACTGTGACTTTCTTGACCTTTATTATTATCTTTTAAATTGACAAACATCATATGTGTAATTCAGGCACAGTTCAGATGGAATAAAAGATAAGTTGTCTCTCGCCATTGACTACCATACATATTTTTTCCAAATAAGGTCCCGTGAGCTGGAAGCGGAGGGTGGGACTTAGACCTAACGGTATTGAGAGCCTAGTTCACAAAAGAAAGAGGACACATATTCAGTCACGTTTGTTTTGTTTATTAGTGCAGTTGCCTATTTTCAGTCAGAGAATCAGAGGAAGCTACCAAAAAATGCTTTATTTTATAAGAGACGAGACAGGCTTATACTGACAGATAAAATAAAAACATGTTTGTGATAGCCTTTATTATTTGTCTGATTTCTTCAACCGTTCATAAATTTACCTTGTTTACAATGGTAATTAGCGTGTATAGTCTTTTGCATCGCGTAATCTATAAATATACCTTAATTCGATGGTCAGAATCCACATCGGATCACAACAGAAGGCATTCAAACATGAAAGTGAGTTTTGAGATAAATCAGTCTCTTAATGAGTCTTTAATGCTGTCAGAATCATCCAGCAATGCTGCTTTCGGCCCAGCACCGGAAGTAAGTGGGCGGGCTTAGACAGAACGCGAAGCTATCGCGCATAGAGGCTATTCCGCAAGCCGGAAGAAATAACTCGCCCGATGCGCCGCCGGACTCTGGTGGAACGCGCAATGAATGACGCGCCAGAATCGCCCGAGTACACTGGCCCGAGTCGAAACTGATCCGACGCTGCCGGCGTAGGGCCATAATCACGCCAGCATAAATTGTACGATTAGCCGGAACTGGCCCGAAGCTGGGTTCCAAAGGCAACCATACCTTTTTTTTTTTACTAAATTATCTTAAATTACATTTTAAGCCTAGTTACAAAATAAATCTACAAAATAACAACAGAAAGACAAGTTTCCATTTAATGACACAGACTTTATTACAGAAGTGACATAATCTTAAAGAAAATATATAATCTTGCATTTATTCTCACATTTGACAAAACAATGAACTACAAAGTTATACAAAATTATTGATGATAAAATGGTGCTGCAGTGGTAAAAACAAAACAAACAAAGCAATTTGTTCCACTGTAAAAATATATTATATACATAAATTACATATTGAACAAATAAACATGACTCAATGCACCTTTAAATACACAGCATCATATACCTCCTCTAAATTGTCTTGGGTAGTAACACGTGCCCAACACAAGCATAGGTTTGCAATTTATACTGTACTACAACATTAACAGGTCCCAACAATCGTGATTACTCAACAAATAATTACTTAATTACTTCAATACATTTCTAGAAGTTTCTTTTCTTTTCTTGGAATTTTTTACACATACTACGAAATAAATTAAGAAAAAGTAAGCAGTACTTTTAAGAATGTTTAATGAAATCCACTCACATAAGATAAAGACACAGAGTCCTCATGAAGGCCAGGTGAATGAAAACTCCACCACACTTTAAATTCTAGGTGAAAAGTCTTTGTTTAAAAACATGTGATGCAGCATCCATGCCAGTAGTTATCAGTATGAAGTCTGTCATATAGGCCAGTAGGTTACAGTCCAGCTTTGGTTTGGTTCTGTCTTGACCTTCAGCCCAAATGGACTCAGGAGCTGAAATGAGAAGAATACACATCACATTAGCTCACAGCTTGCTGGAATAATCTATTGTTATCAGTATTGTTGTAATCAAGAAGCCATGTAATCTAAATGGCAGATTATACACTTATGATTCTTACGAACCCTAGAGGTGCCAAGGTCCACCAATGCAAATGCTGTGGGAAAGACTATATATATTTTCTAGTCATGTTGGATAACGAATCGTACATTTTTGTCTATGAGGGGGATTTATGACCAAAGTGTCCCAGTAGACCACAAACATGAGGACAAAAACTCCTAGATTTAACCGCTTTGCTCCTATAGTAATCTTAGGGCTCCGTGTAAGTTAAGTGATGTCACCGCTTAACAACACACGTTTATGTTAACTAAATTGGCTCATTTCCAAGCAAAACCAATACAAAACTATTAAAACATATCATTTAACGTTACACATAAGATGTGATTTTAAAAGACCAAACTTTCATAAACAAAAGCTCAAGCTAGTTAGCCTAACGTAAACGTAACGGTTGAGATGCTAATTAATTTTTATATAAACCATTTCTACAAAGTAAATATTCAACAGAAGCGTGTCAATTACAAGTAAGAGAAGTGTCAAGGACAGTTGTGTGTATTATTTGTGTGATTTAAGAGACTAAACTCACCTGAAAGCAGTGAACACAACATGAGAGAGGAGTTTAGCTGCTCGTCAGTTGCAGTGGTCCCGCGCCGCTTTCCATGGCAGCTCTGCACCGCTCCAGTGTTTGAAAGCTGCCCGACGCTCACACGCATGCGCATTAAAACACGCCAAAGTCACACGCATCAAAAATTCATGATTTTGGATGTTTACAAAACCTCTTAAATTAGAACAACATAAAAAAAATCACAATTCAAAACTCATTTTGAAGTTCGACCCCTTCATAGGTGTAAGATCCTAGGAAAGGGCAATTGTGGCATTTTTAGAATTTAATTTGCCTAATGCGCCATCTTTCGCCCAGCTCCGCACAGCCATAACTCCAGCCAAATCTGGCAACCATTACTGGGCCAGAGCTGGCTCACTCGCGAGCCGTAGTCAGTACACCGCCCGAATCCGCTGGCTGCCTGGGATCTAACAGGATAAGAACTACTTTGTCATACAATTGGCAATGGGCTATTTACTGCATTTAAACGTATGTCTCTTGCTACTTAGGTTTTCACTCATGGAGAGAAGACGACGACTTCAACCAATCCAAGATGCGGAGTACCATATCCAAGCGGGGATTGATAAACCATGTCTCCAGCAGCGTTTTATCAATAATTTTAAAGGTAAATGTTAAACTCCTGAATATGATTTAGTTGGAATCAGTGAAATGCCTGCAGTGATTGTCTCTTGCTCATGGGCACACTGCACAATGGTGGTTGCTATTACACAGGGATATTAAAACTGACAATTCAATAGCTTTTAGACATTTGATACACCATATACTGACATTTCCTTCAGCACAGTGCTTTAAACAATTTTGCTTCTGTGCCCAGCCTGATTGCAGTAATCTAAGGGTTTGACAGGGATTATTCCTGTAAAAACAGACACATTTTTTTTTTTTTTTACCTTTTATTTAACCAGGGAGGCCCGATTGAGAACAATTTCTCATTTGCAACGGCGACCTGGGGAGCAGCTGGGATTTGAACCCAGGACATCGTACACACAAAGCATGCACTCTACCACTGAGCTGCCAACTGCTAATTTAATCATCTTTTTCTTTAATCTTAGGCAGAGGTGTTTTTGCCACTGAACTCATATTCAAAGGCGACTTTGTTGTGGAGTACCGAGGGAAACTACTGTCACAGCAGCAGGCAGACCTCCAAACTACTGAGTACAATGAGTCTGCAAAGGTTTTTCTTTTGATTTTCAGTGGAACAGTAAAACATGGTGGTAAGTAGATGTAGTGGCTATAATGCTTAGCAACGTAGTAGCAACGTTACAAATGCAAGGCCCATGTCTAAAATTAAAGAGTTGTTCTTTTTGTTAGTGCCAGTACTACTTCAGTGACCGCTTCATACTCTTCCCTACAAAGGGCTTTATAAAAAGTTACTTACTACAAGTAGTGTAACATCTCAATGTAACGATACAAAAGTGCTTTAACTAATGTTTCCAAATCATTGCCACCTGCAGACTGTTACAGAATTGCAAATAAACAGATTTTTTAGTTTGAGGCACACTGCTCTATTAAGCTGCATATCTGGGAATGAGCGAGAGATGTGCATATCTCCTATAAATTGCCTGGTTACTTGAACTAGTCATTATTTGTATTAAAAACAGCTAGGCTCATGTGAAACCCTATTCTCAGAAAAGGCAAAAACATGGTGTGAGTCAATTGTCCAATTTGCTATTACAAATACATTATTCCATACTATAGTCGCTATTGTATTCATTGGTACATCCTGCTCAAATAATTTAAATTAACCAAATACTGCCTCTTCATAGTCGAACCTCTGTGCTAATACATATTAATGAAACATGTTTCTATACAGCATTGATGCATGTGAAGAGGACTCTCCTTTGGGAGACTTGTTAATGACGAACACAGAAGACCTAATTGCAAAATGAAAACCATAAAAGTAAATGAGAAACCACACTTGTGTCTTTCGCGATTCGAGATATTACTGCTGGAGAAGAATTGACTTACAACTACGGTGACTCAAACTGGGCATGGAGAGCACAGGTGAGTTACCTTTTTATTTCTATATGCAATATGCCACCTACCTGGAGAAGAGTTTATATTTCATGCAATTTGTTGCAGACACTCCAAACATTTGTTTCTATCTTGGTTTACTTAGCAGGTTAACAAGGATGTACTACCTAGCGTGAAACCTGAGGTAGGAATTTATTAAGCGCATACTGTTTAAATCTTATCAAATGCAAAAATACATGTGAGTTGTTGTGGAGCAGCTGTTGAACTTTTAGGTGTGGCCTATGCAATTGCACATTACAACTTGTAACATTTCCCTTTGTAGATTGGGAGTATAAAGTCTGCTGCTGCTATAGTACATGCTGATTCAGTAGGAACTGAGCTCACCACAGTCACAACTGCAGAATCACAGCCTGCTGACACAGGTATAGACCACTACAACTCTAAAACCCTTTCCTGAAACGCTGCTCTTTAACCCTTGTGCATTCAAAAAAAAAGTGATAGACGCAAAATGGACAAAAATGTCCATACCCAAATACTGTCATAGAAATTATTTATTAAAAATGTTTTCCACTTTCACTGTCATTTTTAACCAGCTTCTGTTCTATCCATAGATACCAAACATTCATTAAGTTTAAGAACTTTAACCCTTTAAATGCTGGTTTGTTTACATAATGCCATAGGTGTTTTTTTTATTAAAAAAAATAAAAATAGTTTATTTTCATAAACTAAATGCAAAGCAGAATTTTTTTTTCTTTGCTCATTAGATTCTTGGGTGGGTCAATGAAGAACAACAACGTTCATTTTGAGCCATTTTTATTTTTTATGTAGTGTCAGATTTTTAAAAAACTAACACTTAGGTCCGAATGGACAAAATGTCCATGCCAAAAACTGTTATAGAAATATTATATATTAATATTTTTTTCCACTTTTACTCTTTTTTTTTTATCAGCACCTCTTCTATTCATAATTACCAAACATTCATTCATTTTCAGAATTTTAAAGCTTTACAAATTGGTTTATTTTAGTGGTGGGTTATATCGGGCGTTAACGTGCAAGGCGTTAACGTGAGACTCTTATCGGGCAATAAAAAAAATATCGCCGTTAATCTATTCTCAAAGTTGGGTTGGGAGCTGGGTCTATACTACGCAAGCTATGATGACTTTTCACAGTGATATTTTAGCACGGATGTATAGCTACCTAGCCGAATTGCACTGTAGGGAGTGAGAACGAGTCTTCGAACCTGCGTGTATGCTGTGAAATGACCACATCAAGTGTGAACGCTGTCTTCCGAACTCGGTGCGCACCGCGAACGCATCGAGTCCTGACAAGCGTGACTGACATACTGCAAGCAGAGAGCTTTAGATCTCATTTCTGTTCGTCAGCATTCTTTAGAGTATTTGCAGTACATCCGCGCAGATAGACGCAAGTGCCATTACGCACTGAAGCTTTGGTAACTAAATCAACGGTTCAAAAACAAAAATTTAGCTGAACAATGCTATTCATTCTGCCACCTCTCCGACGCCGTTATTCAAGTAACGGGTAAACAGCTGCTGCTTTGATGACGCAAACGCACCTTAGTTTCGACCCAAATAATATAATATGAACACGGTCCAGGGAGCAATCGAACTCGGTTCGGTCCAGGCAATCGAACCAAGTGTGAAAGCACCAGTCATTATTTGGGTAGCACACATATTCTGAATGCCTTCGGCAGAATTCAAATTAGCCATTTTAATCTGGATTAATCTAGATTAATTTTAAAATCACAGTGAGATTTATCTAGATTAAAAAATTAATCTATGCCCACCCTAGTTTATTTACATAACGCCACTGTTTTCTATAAAAATTATTACAATAATTTTCCATACACTAAATGCTACACAATTTTGTATTTTCTTTGATTAGTATATTCTTGGGTATGTCAGTGAAGAACAACAACATAAATTTTGAGGCATTTTAATATATATATATATATATATATATATATATATATATATATATATATATATATAAAAAATATATTAATATTTTTTCCACTTTCACTGACTGTTTTTTCAGCATCAGCATCTCTTCTATTCATAATTACCAAACATTCTGCTCATTTCAAAATGTTAATGTTTTAAAATCATTAAAATTATTATTTCTTTACATAATGCCGCTGTTCTTTCAATATAAATATAATAAATAAGATAATAAATGTAATAGCTTCAGTGGGCAACACTAGCTTCAGAGCTTTGTCTGCTGAGGACCTTCTCTTCATCTTGCAAACGATGAAATGATCAACCAAACACCACATATTTAAAGGTTTGTAAGTGAGAAAACCTGTGAACTCAAACTTTGTATAAAACCTACCAGACTAAACAATCAGCATTGTGTTGTGGTGAAAAATAAAACAATGTGTTTAGGGACTTCTGAACTACTTCTTCAAATTCAAGCGCACCTTTTATCTCCATAAAAAACAATAACAATTGAAAAAGTGCAATCAAGGGGATTTTTGATTGTCAGTACAATATAATTTCTTTCAAACTAATTACACACATTACATTTTCAGTAAACACATGCAAACTACCTTCTGACATCCTTACCAATATACCCACACAATTATAGCTGCATTATTTTTCCTATTGACTCTATAATAGACTATAATATGCATAAGTAGAAAATACAAATAAAGCAAGTATTTCTTTTATATGCCAAATTTGAAAATATGGCACAATCTAGTAAAAATTTAAACATTTAAAATTTGAAGCCTTGCCAATAGAATGAATGCCTATTTGCAAATATTGTATCATTTTATAGTCAAATGGCCCTGAAAAATTTCAGTTTTAATGCGTTTCAATGTGGACATTTTTGTCCACAAGGTGCTGAGTGTGAGTATTTTTTTTATGGAAGGTAAAATTGATTTTTTTAAGGAAATGAGGATAAAATATTAAAATTCCAGTAAAAATAAACACCTGAGCAAAAATGCATGTAGGTGGCATTAACAAAGGCACACTTTTAACAAAAAACTAAACTGAAATGGACAAAAATGTCCATAAGGTTGCACAAGGGTTAATTGTTCAGGCCAATTTGTTTTTGTGATACATTTCCTATGCCAAAGGTTTGATCACACCAACTGGTTTTTATTTATGGAAATACCTTTATTTCCACAGTTTTAACTAATTGCATTAGTTCAGATGTCACAGTGGATTCTGTTTTGGATTTATCTATTGTATGCACCCATTGTGTACACACAATTAGAACATACAAAGTTGTAGCAAAAAGTTAATTTAACTTCTGTTGCACTCATGCATCCATTAAAAATGATTGAATTGCATGCCTATATTACAAAGATTAGAACCACGTACACGGAATAAATGCAGTGGTGCTGTCTGATCAATACCTATCCTCCTCTGCAAGGATGTCCCATGTTTTTCTCAGTGTAAATGCCCTCTTACTATACTTCACTTTTGTTGCCATCTGTGTGGTTTCCTGTCCTAGCCCCCAAAACACACTTCACTGGCAGAGACACCCTGTCCAACATGCCCATCTCAGGTAAAAGCAACTTCCCCCCTACCCCATCACACATATCACTGTTGCAGGTCGCAAACTCTAGACTGATTGATTAGTTATTGTGTAAGGTAAGTGAAAAGTATAAATAAGGACTAACAAATTATGTTGTTCTTGCAGATGACAATTTGCAGAGTGAGCGTCAAGGTAAGCGCATAAGTGACCAGACTGGGTCAGTTTGTGGATCTGCACTATGTATTCATGATTGTCAAAGTTTCCAGTGTCTGGTTCCAAAGTCAAATGAACATTGAATTATACTCTTGCATAGCCCAAAAACGACACTTCTACATCTATTTGTTGCTATACTAATACTTCAAGCATAATATTGACCCCATGAGTATGGACACTAAAGCATTTCTCATGTTCTGTACTTTAAATTTAAAATTACACAATGACAATGTGGATACATGGTGTTTTGATGTAAGTAGGAAAACTTCCACATTTGTT
This sequence comes from Gobiocypris rarus, assembly GCA_023029165.1. Lineage (NCBI taxonomy): Eukaryota > Metazoa > Chordata > Actinopteri > Cypriniformes > Gobionidae > Gobiocypris > Gobiocypris rarus. The sequence goes on from CM040910.1 coordinate 49,404,963, forward strand.
TCTCATCAAAACAGTTAACAAACTATAAAGAGATTAATACACATAGCTTATGTTGGTAGCATGAGCATGATGGTTTGAGGCTGACTTGATAACTCTGACTTTAGTCGAATAACTAATCCATACCGCATGACCGTAATAAAGACAAGTCTGGTTTCCAAACCTGCATTTCTTTGCTGGCACCCTGTCATATTTACATTTAAAAGGTTTGTGATGTGTTTTCATTATATTGTTTCAAAGTACTGGTGTACAGAATAAAAGAAATTAATTTTCAACATGAAAATCTTATCATCTCTAGTGTCAGTCTGTCTGAAGTAATAGACCATTCAATGTTACTTAAATCCAAATTAATTTATCAACCTTTTGTAGTATTGCATTTCACTCTTTTTTTTTTTTTTTTAAACAATTTCTGGTACACTGATTGTTATATTTGGTTCAACAATTGCAGGCCCGGATTGACAAATTAAAAGAACACCACAACAGGTGTGAAACTCGCATGAATCTACGGCAGAGAAGCGAAATGCTCTTCAAAGACAGCGAAACTTACTCCTACTGCAATTGGCAAACTTGGATAAAATGGTGAGTCATTTTATTGTACGTTTACAGAACTTAGGTAAAATATTTTCTGTTCTAAAAATGTAGCAGGTAAACCTAGCCTGGCTTACGCCAGACCAATCCTCATTCGAGACTTGGTCTGGGAACCACCTGTTCTGCTTTCTCAGTATTTGAGGCGTGGTTTAGGAATGCCCAGAGCCATTTATTGGGCGCTAATGTCTATTAAGTGCGCTTGGTTATGAAATTGTTTAACAGTTGCTCTTTTTTCAAAACAAACTTTCGTTCTAAACTACTTAAACACTATCTAAAGCTGCATCGAAAGGTAATTTCGCCTGATGCCATGTGGGATCCATAGAAACTTCTAAGATGTGTCGCATAGATGTCGTCATTGTCTTGCTGATCCTCTCCCGTTCTTGGATTGGTTCCCTTTAAGGGGAAAATTTAGTCCATGGTGTCCAGGCTGCCTTAGCAGCGTGAATCAAATCGAAACAATGCAGCCTGGGAACACCCAGGCTAAGGTAAACCTGGATTTGCATGAATTTAAAATAAGATTTAACTACTGCTATTTATATATTTCATGGAAAACATTTTAAACATTACTGTTTTTTAATTAATAGGCATAAGGGAAAGGGAACAGTGATTTTATAATTGTATGTACTTTAGTTAAAAAATCATTCTACACTTTCATTGAATTTTTTTATTTGATTTTTAGCTGGGCCCAGAATCACATCCAGTCACTCAACCAGCAGAAGATTCTGTGATACCCTCACCAACAGACACACAGGTAATAAGACAAGTTGTTTTAGAAACATTTAGTTTCAGAGCTGCACAGTATACATTATATTGTAGTAATTATTATTTCCCAGCAACAATGTTTATCAGAAGGTGTTTGACAGAATGATGCGAGGATGGCATTATTACAGGCTTTGTCCCAACCCTGTTAGGGCATACTGGATTTTTTGCACATATTTACGATACGTATTTACAGTTATGAATGACAAATTGTAATATAATTATATAAATTTCTACATTTTAAACAACTTACCACAAACTATGGATATAAACACCCTCTAAAGAAACCTGAAAGTTTGGTCGGCACTTTAACCTCATAGGTATTGATGAGTATTTATGATACCTTTTGGGGACATTGACCTGTATTTTAACTGTCCTAATGGGGACACCTTGGCTAAGTGGGGATGGAATCCTAGTCCTCTTAAGGATAACCATTGGAACTGATATGTAATTTCTTGCTGATATAATTTTTGTGTATTTATAAAACTAAAAACTATTATGATCCTGCTACTGTTTTTTGCAAACTAAGGTGCACCGTAGTAGGGATGTTAACCGTTGACCGATGGTTGACCGTATCAACGTAATCCGATCAAAGTTGTTGGTTGTCGGTTAAAAAAATTATTAGAAGGCACACAGTGAGTTAGACCTGCCTTGGCCGGGTGCGTCTTTTACGCATTCTGAAGGTGCCTGTTTTATCCATTGGTTTTATCGTGTTGCAGTTTATCATAGGCGTAATTTACGGGTGGGACATGTCCTCACCACTTGTGACTGAAAATAGATTGCGGAAGGTGTGTATTAAAGCAAAAGCACGATCTACAAATCGCTATTCTTCATAATCTAATTCATTCATTTAACAAATTTTTCACGGTCTGAAGTTTTTTTCCATTACAGATTTACGCAAAACTTTTGTGAAATTTCTTAATAGTCGAAAAAAATATATAGCGAAATGACAGCGTTTCTGTTAACTGATGTTATGCCACTAAAATTTTTTTTCCCTCTCTTGATAAGACATTCCAAAAATTATGCTACGAAGGCTGTTAGGTTTATGTACATCCCAGCCTCACACCGCACGCCATAAAACGACATATTTTATCATAATAAGGACATATGTTGTATTGTGCTGTGTACAAAATGACCTTTATCCACATTAGAGAATTTATATAGCCTATACTATGTGCCTGTCACTCCATCTTTTTTTAGCCATACAGATAAGAGCAAGACATCATTAAACACTATAAACTGTCTACTTTTATTTGTGTAGGCCTAGACTCACAATAACAAGGGCCGTGGATTAAGGAAACGGGTTATTTTGCATGCGCTGCTCTCCTTCCAAACGCGTCTTCATTTCAAAAATGTATTTTGTTTATTAAACGTAAAGTTTTTCATTTAAAAAGCATTTCTAAATTCAGTTATATTTTCAACAAACAAAAATTTCAAGCCAAAATAACGAAATGGTTTAAAAAACAAAAACAAAACTGAAAAGTTACCACCATACAAATTCAAACATTTCTCTTTTAATTGTAATAAATGCTTGAATAACAGGCCTGTGTCTCCTTCCATTAAATAATGGCTATAGCGTGGCTGGGATACACGTAAACCTACTAACTTATGTGGCATCATTTTTTTAATGACATAAAAAAAAAACTTTTAGTCGCATAACATCGGTTAATGGAAATGCAATCATTTCAGTAATAGTTTTTATCGACATTTAGAAAATATCACTAAATGTAGCCTATAAGTTAAATATTTATAAATATAAGTTTTGCGCAAATATGTAATGGAAACACGGCTAGTGAAACGGTAAGTTCGCCATATTTATCTTGCGTGTTTTGATTGATATTAGTATAACGTTATAGGTGTTGTGAATATTACGTTTTGCTTATTGGATGTTTATAGAATAATTTGTGAATGTAATGCATGTGTTGCCTACATCAAAGTGAAAATTAAGTGCATTTCCAACTCTGAACTCAGTCCACAAGTAAATTCTGTTATTAAATAAACACACAGCAAAACAAGTTGTGCAGTGTCTTCACCACTTTTCAAAGCAAAGTTACGCCACTGAGTCTATTAGACAACATTCCGCATACGATGGGCTTACATTTGGAAATATATTACATCTACATTTCAGTGGTAACACATAAGGTGTTGATCATCATCTTCATTATTGTTAGCACTACTCGAACTAAAGCGCGCTCTTCTGAGCTGTCATTTTCTTAAATGAGCCGCGGCAATGTTTCAAATGAGCTTCTAAGCTGGACAAATGCCTTTATTTTCAACGCGATCACCTTGGACCCAAACCATTTCAAAACTAAGGAGCCATTTGTCCTCCGATTACAAACAAGCTCCTCTGCGCCGCGTTTGCGGGACTCATGTTTCGGGCCGGGACTGTGTGTGTGTCTGTGTGAGTGTGTGTGTGAGAGCGGGAGGCAGAGCGGCAGAGAGATGCGACAGAGTTGCGAAATTGCAGGCGCGGCTTGCGGCTGTTATTTCAAATAGTGCAGCATATTTTAAACTAATCGTTAACCGCTTTCAACCGGCTAATGAGGCTCGTGGTCAGTCAAGAAAATGTTTAGTTTTCACCATCCTAACACCGTAGCAGTTTTCCTATATAGTTCATTGGGTACATCCATCAGTAAAAACCATTATAAATCCTAAAATATTGTTTGTCTAATTACTTTGTCCGCTGAAATTTGGAGACCATGTATTTAAATGGCTACCATCATACACTGTCCATAAAAGATAGATAGAAACATTCTCTAAACAGAAGTTGGTAATAACCTCAGGTCTTTTCTTCAAATCCACTGTGCTTGTGTACAGAGCAAAAACAATAAAATATGTGTTGGCCCCAATACTTACAGAGCGCACTGTAGTTAACTGGTTAAATGTGTTAACTGGTTCCCGATTTGAATTTCTGTGTCACGTCACTCTAGCAAAAGCTTTGTTTTCCCTTGTTTTTGTTTTGTAAGATTATTATTCAGTCTCAATAAAGTGCCTAATCTGTTTTGTAATTTAATATCCTCAAATGATAATAATTTTTATTACAGATATGGTCAGAAATTGACCATGCATCTCGTTCAACCAGCGAATGTGTACCACCACAGGAAAGAACAGAGAGTGTATTTGTAAGTAACAACATTAATTACAACATTAGTCACTATTCTTGAAAGTTTATGGTCTGAAGATCATTTTTAACTGTGACAGGGTTTAAAAGGTATCGACTCACCAAGAAATATTTTGATTGTGTACTGCTCTGCATACAACTGTATAATGTCTAAACGTTAAACCAATATGTCTCTAATGATCTCTTTTTATAAGAGACAAAACCACAGTAAGATTATTTATCGAAATGTCATGATGAGAGTGCATTATACAAGAAATAAGAAATTGCCCCAACTCACGCTCAGCCAACATGAAATTGTAGGCTTTTATTTTTGCTGTTGTGCTCATGTATAAATTGAGGATAGAACAAGCAATTTGTGATGTTATTTGATACCTTTTGGGGACATTGACCTGTATTTTAACTGTCCTAATGGGGACACCTTGGCTAAGTGGGGATTGCATTATATGCATGATAATATAATTTGTGTAGAATTCTCAATACCTTTATATTTGTCATGTTTGACTGATTACAGGTTGCCTTCCAAAATCACATGGACACAGATTCTAGCTCTGCAGAAGATGGGAATGAGTCCCACTCCAATCCCGAGGTAAGAAAGTATAGATGATGGCCACAGTTCATAAAAGTTTGGAGAATTAATTAATTTTATCTTGACTGATTTTCGTAACAGTTTAAAAGGCAACCCTTTCAATGTTTGTTTGATACTTTAGACCCATTCATACTTGATAACTTGCATTTATTTTTGCAATTAGATATTAAACTAGATTATTAATCTGTTCTGGTCCATGCCTAAATTCTAATACAATCACATCGCAATTCAAATAAGTTGGATCATTACTTTAAAAAGTGACTACTAATTATAAATGTAGAGAACAGAAAATCATTGCATGCACATAAAAATGATCACTTTTACTTTTTTTGCAGTTTATAATTGTATGTACTTTAGTTAAAAAATCATTCTACACTTTCTATTGCATTGAATTTTTTATTTGATTTTTAGCTGGGCCCAGAATCACATCCAGTCACTCAACCAGCAGAAGATTCTGTGATACCCTCACCAACAGACACACAGGTAATAAGACAAGTTGTTTTAGAAACATTTAGTTTCAGAGCTGCACAGTATACATTATATTGTAGTAATTATTATTTCCCAGCAACAATGTTTATCAGAAGGTGTTTGACAGAATGATGCGAGGATGGCATTATTACAGGCTTTGTCCCAACCCTGTTAGGGCATACTGGATTTTTTGCACATATTTACGATACGTATTTACAGTTATGAATGACAAATTGTAATATAATTATATAAATTTCTACATTTTAAACAACTTACCACAAACTATGGATATAAACACCCTAAAGAAACCTGAAAGTTTGGTCGGCACTTTAACCTCATAGGTATTGATGAGTATTTATGATACCTTTGGGGACATTGACCTGTATTTTAACTGTCCTAATGGGGACACCTTGGCTAAGTGGGGATTGCATTATATGCATGATAATATAATTTGTGTAGAATTCTCAATACCTTTATATTTGTCATGTTTGACTGATTACAGGTTGCCTTCCAAAATCACATGGACACAGATTCTAGCTCTGCAGAAGATGGGAATGAGTCCCACTGCAATCCCGAGGTAAGAAAGTATAGATGATGGCCACAGTTCATAAAAGTTTGGAGAATTCATTAATTTTATCTTGACTCATTTTCGTAACAGTTTAAAAGGCAACCCTTTCAATGTTTTTGTTTGATACTTTAGACCCATTCATACTTGATAACTTGCATTTAATTTTGCATTTATTCATGCAATTAGATATTAAAGTAGAGTAATTGCGTGCATGTAACAAAAATGCTTGCTTTTACATTTTTTTTATCAGTATAAAATAGAGGGTATTTTTTGTGGATGTTAGAAGGAAATACTTTTATTCTACAGACATTGGGAGATATTGTAGTTCTGTTTCAGTGACACAGACCTTGTATTTAGGAAATTTAATTAGCTGAATTCTGATTTCAGTTTAAAAAACAAATGCTTGGATATGATTCTGGAGACTCACTAAGCAGCATGGAAATAACAGAGGATGAATATGTGCCAGGGTCAGATTGTGAAAGTGAGACCAGCTCAGAGGGAGGCAGTATATTAAAGAAAAATGCTGCCACCAAGGCCAGTCCTGCTGTTAAAGATGGAACAAGAAAAACATACAAGGGACCTAGAAATCAGAACTCTGAATCTGACACATCTGGGGAAAGCTCCATAACTTCTCTTACAGTCATGCACAGTCAAAAGACTGACGATGGATCTAGAAGATACACCAAAAAACATTATTGTTTCTTTTGTGAGAAACCACAATCCAAAATCGCCAGGCATCTGGAACTTGTTCATAAAGACCAATCTGAAGTCGCTAAGGCCATTTCATCTCCAAAGAACTCCAAGGAAAGAAAGCTCCAACTGACTATACTAAGGAAACAGGGGGACAGAGCACACAATGTAGATGTCATTAGAAAGGGAAAAGGTGTCATTGTTCCATGTAAACAAGCGAGTTCTCCAAATGTCAATCCAAATAAATTCTTACATTGTGCAAATTGCCAAGGACTTTTCAAAAAGATTTCTTTGGAAACATATGAAAAGGTGCCCACTTCGAGGTGTTCTTCCAAAACCTGGTAGAACTCGAGCCCAATCGACGGCGCTTTGCGCAACCTGTGCAGGAAGGAGTCAGCAAGGGACTGTGGAAACTTCTCAGTAATATGAAACAAGGTGAAGTGGTAGATGTCATAAAGAGTGACCATTGTATTCTCAAGTATGGCGAGCAGAAATACAACATCATGGGACACCGGCGCTCTGATCATGAACTGATCCGTCAGAAAATGCGTGAGTTGGGGAGACTGGTTTTGAAAGGAAGGCAGGTGTCCTCTCAAATCACTTGAGGAATACATTGATCCAGCCAACTTCCAACACACAGTTAATGCAGTTAAAGCAGTTACAGGCTTTCAGTGTGAGACAAATAAGATAGTGGTGCCAACGCTAGCCAAGAAACTTGGTCAGAGCCTCATGAAGGTTGCCGACATTGTAAGTTGTGATGCAAGGATCTGCGTGACACAACAAAAGTTCAAAAGCAGAGGACTTCAAACACATCTATCAGACACGCTGGAGGGAGATGATCTCATGTCATGCTCACAATACCCTAGAAGAAAAAAGGTACAACGCTCCACTGATCTTGCCATTTGCAGATGATGTCAAGAAACTCCATATATATTTAAAGGAGAAACAGCAAGAGTACTACAGCACACTTTTTAATGCACCAAACACCAAGACCTGGGCAAAACTGGCTAAAGTCACTCTTGCTCAAATGATCATCTTCAACAGAAAAAGGCAAGGGGAAGCTTGTCTGATGCCAGTACAATCATTCGAGTCTCGAGACACCTCTACTTTAAATGTTGATATTGCTGACTCTCTCTCAGAAGTTGAGCAAGCACTATGCAAGTACTTTAGTCGTAGAAATCCGTGGAAAGCGGAAGGAAAATTGCAGTACTTTTGGCACCGGAAATGATCAAATCCATGGAGTTGCTGGTTAAAACACGTGACGTTTGCGGCGTTCCGAAGGAGAACATCTACATGTTTGCAATCCCAGGCTGTGAGACCTCATTTCGTGGATCAGACTGCCTGCGCTGCTTTGCCATGGAGTGTGGTGCTAAATGTCCAAAAGCCCTATCGCCTACCAAGTTGCGCAAACACATCTCTACAATGTCCAGAGTTCTTAACATGAACGACACGAAATGGACCAACTTGCTGATTTCCTGGGGCATGATATTCGTATACACAGGAAATATTACAGATTACCAGAGGGAACGCTCCAGCTGGCAAAAATCACCAAAGTCTTGATGGCAATGGAGCAGGGAAGGCTTAACGAATTCAGAGGGAAAGGTCTTGACCAGATCAACATCAATCCAACAGGTATGTAACCTGTTAATCGAGTTTAAACTACCTGTCAAACATGTCCTAGTGACTTTGGAAGAATCTGTGCATATCTCTGAATACTAAGACTAATATTTCAGAGTGCATTGAGCCTGATGCTGGGATGGAGAGTGAAACCGAACTCTCAGATCATTCTCATGATGTGACATCAAGTGAGCCAGGTAAAGATTTGTAAACACATTTTTTAAAAATGTTAGTCATTTCCATTAGTTAAATAATAATTAAATCATTCCTTCAAGCAGGCACTTCAGGAGTGAATAGCAGCAGGCCAGTAAACACGAATGAAGGTAAGATGTATGAACAGGCAATTAAATGTTTAATGCAATCAGAATATCAAGAATTCCCCCCCAAACAGCCTATCAGTAATTAGTAGTTTGATTTAGAAATGTATATGATTGTGTTTCTAAAGGATCTCCAGAGAGGACACGGAGGTCATGAAAGTAACATCAGGTAAGGAACCTATCCAGTTATAGTTTTGATTTGCTTTATTTATTTGCTTTACACTGTAAAAAATGTAATGTGCTTTCAACTTATTATTATTTAGTAACTAGTTCCACAGATTTTTACGCTCACTCAATTTCGCTCTACAGATTGTTACCTGAATTTAAAAAAATTTAATTGGCTCAAACTTTAAAATGTACGTTTGCTCAATTATTTTTTTAAAGTTAATTGAATTAAAACATTTTAGTTGGCTCAAACTTTAAAATATGTTTACTCAATCTGTTTTATAATTCATTCAACTCAAACGTTTTAATTAGGGGTTTCAAATTTTTTAATAGTTTTTAATCAGTACTAGAAATTACAAATGTTATAGTGAGGGTAACAAAACAAATTAAAACACATTGTATTATCTGCATTTATTACATTTGTCATACAAATACATTTTCATTACAACAACAAAATTCATTTCAAATGTCTTTATAATTACCAAAGCCCTTGTAAACTGTCTAGTTACAAATATATTGCATTACATGCATATTAAAAAAAAAACATGAAAGAAAACAAACAAAACAAATTGACTAGTGACAAAATTGGTATCAACTATTTTATCAAAAGTATTCAAAACAACATTAACCAAACAACTGAATAGGCTATTTTTTGGCATATGCCTTCTAAACTTGATCTTGGTCAAGCCAAGATTATAAAACATTTTTTTCTTGATTATGAAACATTTCTTGGGAGTTCTTGCAAGATGAGTCTTTAATGCACCTTTAGTTTTTAAAACTACACCCATAGTCAAAGTAGATACAGTGGAGCGCTCTTGCTACTTGCTAGTGTTTCAGCTGGTGATGCTTAAAGGGTTAGTTGACCAAAAATGAAAATTGTCATTAATTACTTACCCTCATGTCGCTCAACACTCATAAGACCTCCGTTCATCTTCGAACACAAATTAAGATATTTTTGTTGAAATCCGATGGTTCAGAAAGGCCTCCATTGACAGTAATGTCATTTCCTCCTCAAGACCCATAAAAGGTGCTAAAGATGTCGTTACAAAGTCCATCTCTCTACAGTGGCTCTACAATCATTTAATGAATAGTTTTTTTACTCAAAAACAACAACTAAATAACGACTTCTAAAGAGATGGCTGATTTCAAAACACGGCTTCCTGAAGCTTCAGAGTGTTATGAATCAGCGAGTCAAATCATGATTCGGATCGCATGTCAAACCACACAACTGCGAAATCACATGACTTTGGCGATCCGAACCGCTGATTTGATTCATAGCGCCCAAAGCTTCAGGAAGCAGTGTTTTGAAATTGGCCATCTCTATATTCATAAAATGATTGTAGAACCGCTGTAGTGAGATGGACTTTGTGACGCCTTTAGTGCCTTTTATGGGTCTTGAGAGAGGAAATGACACTGCGGTCAATGGAGGCCTTTGAGCCATCGGATTTCAACTAAAATATCATCTTTTGTGTTCCGAAAAGGAACAAAGGTCTTACAGGTGTCGAACGACATGCGGGTGAGTAATTGGGGTGAACTAACCCTTCAAGAAGAACTGACTGGCCTGGATGAGAATTTGCATTGACGCCAAAGCATCAGTGGATATCTTGGTCACACCCTGTTGGAGAAAGAAAGGGAAAAATGTATTATCAGTAGTAATAATTTACTTTTAATTTAATTTTACTTTTTTACAAAAAAATATTATTTTGTACCCTATATTGTAATGTACATATGAGGAAAATAGCTTAAAAATGATACGCGTGTAAAATTACTAAGAAATGGGAAATTTGTAATCTTGTGGTTGGAGTCCAATCGTTTTTTGGGTTCACGGTTATTTACTTTTAAAAAAAAGTAACTCACAACCCTTCATCTGGCACTTTAATGAAAAGAGTAAAAGTGTTCTGAGTATCAACTAAGACTGTTTGAGAACTGCCCTTTAGACAATAGTCTAAATGGCTTTCTTTAGGATTCGTCCCTCTTGAAAACGAGCGCCATTTTATCATAACGTTAGTTGTATTCGTGGTTATATCATTCTCTTAACTTTACCGGACAATTTCAAAAGTTGGAACACGAAATAATCACATTCAAAACACCCACGTAAACCTAAATAGCGTACATTATTGCGCACATTATTGGGCTTACATTACACATTTGACATGTTGACAGGACTAATGGCCTTAATGAGAGAGGCCGTTGCACAAAAATAGCACACAACACGCTGAAATGTTAACGTAATGTAAATAACGCTCGCTTCTCATTGACATGGGACTTAACTTATAAAATGCTGATAAATACGAAAACATCGAATTTGTTCAACTTTGTAAGTTTTTAACTAAAATAATTAACGTTAACATTAGTTTTATTAGAGCATTTATTCGTGACGAGTTAACTTGACATAGACATCACTTAAATATCCCTATTTCCCTTGTATACATAACTTACAAAACACTTCTAACGTTGAATATCCACACAAATAACACTAAATTTTTTTCTGCAATTTAATCATTACCACTTACCTGATACGTGAACTGCACCTCAAATTGCTGCTTCTGTTCGGTCTCCTGGTGAAAACCCACGAACTGCGCGATGTCCTTCCGTGAAGTCAAACGAGCTCTTGTACTATTTATTCATTAAAATTAGGCAGATTAAATTCAACAATTAACTAATGAACTATATATCTATATTAAATATGTAATATAGAAGTGTTGTAGGTCCATCTTCTCATCATAATGCAGATACCATCATAAACAAAACATTGAAAATACATCTAATTTCACAAATGTTGTTTTGATATATTATCAAATGTTTCTAACAGCCCATTTTAACAGCACAAACTAAAATCTATTTACCGAAGTAAAATATTGTGTTGGCCTTAATACTTTTATAAAATATTAACTGGATTTGCCTTTTTTAGTGCAGTCAACATTTGCAATTCTAAATGTTAACTGGATTTGAAAATATCAATTGATTTAATGTTTTTCAAATATATTTCTGCTGACTTAATATAATATGTCTTCTTAACTAAGCACAAGAAAGAAAATTAGTTCAACATATTTTTTTTTGCTCTTCCAACAGTTTATTAATTGGCATTTTTAGAGTGTATAAAAATAATCCAATCTTGCACCTACAACACATGCAGTGCAATTAATGTAATTTTTTTTTTGTCATCAGTTCCTAGGAAGAGAAAGTGGAGTGAGGTGGAGATTGCGGCTGTAGAAGAGAAAATGATGAAATTTATTCACTCTGGAGTTACTCCTGAAAAGTCGACTGCATTGCATGCATTACAGCAGCCCCAAAGCACTTGGTGAACGAGACTGGCAGTCGGTTAAGTATTATGTAAAAACAGAATCACAGCATATGAGAGAAAGACCACTAAAAAGTAAGGTTGCTTTTGGTTGTTGATTCTGTTTTTGCATTTTAGTTGTAATTTAAAGGGTTAGTTCACCTAAAATGAAAATTATGTCATTAA
>CM040910.1:49429804-49489804 GCA_023029165.1 Gobiocypris rarus
TATATTGACAGTAATCTCTGTTCTGTAGAGGAGGCTCAGAATGACAGTGTTCACCTGAGATCTGGAGCCAAATCACAGGGGTGTAAACATGACTTTAGAAAGATGGCAGCATCATTATTTTACTCTCACACAGAGATTGGCAGATCTATTTGTGAAATCTGTTGACTTTATCAATCTGTGTCTCATTATACGCCAACGGTGAGCGCTCAAACATGGGGAATAAGCACTTCTGCTGTGTTTGTGCCTCAAGTTTGCATGCCTGTAACTCCAAAAGTGTTAAATATATCTTAATATCCTTTTAGATTCTGGCTCTTAACAAACATTTCTTTTGGTTTCTCCATTTTAAACGCCCTCGATGGTTCAATCCCAGAGATATGGAGATCTCAATTCGGCTCCAGGAGTAAAATGGTCATTTTCAGTGGTGGAAAACCAAATGTAGGTTTTCAAATGTCTGGCTCTTTGCACACAGTTGATACTTTTTATATTTAGAGAGGAATATCTGAAGTACAAATAATGTTGAAACTAGAAATGTATCCAGTTTTTTTCTATCAACACAAGAACATCCCTGTCTGAGTGCCATAAGTATTGTTTTTCCAAAGGTTGCATGCCTGTACCTCTAAAAGTATTAAAGATATCAAAATATGATTTAAGATTCTGGTTCTTAACAAACTTTTCTTTTTTTTTTTAATTTTATTTCCAAGGCCTTATACAGTTCAGTCCCAGATATATGGGGATCTCAATGCAGCTCTATGTTCAATTGGTTGAACTGTACACATTTTCAGTGATTATTATTATTTTTTTGGTTACATTTGGTTTTCGACCACTGAACTTTACCAGTATACCAGGCAAAAAAACTCCATGTTTGAGCGTTCACCGCTGGCGTATAATGAGACACAGATTGATAAAGTCAACAGATTTCACTAATAGATCTGCCAATCTCTGTGTGAAAGTAAAATAATGATGCTGCCATCTTTCTAAAGTCATGTTTACACCGCTGTGATTTGGCTCCAGATCTCAGGTGAACACTGTCATTCTGAGCCTCCTCTACAGAACAGAGATTACTGTCAATACACATCTGAGACATTTACTATTCTGGCCTTCATCACTATTTATGTTTGTCTTTCTACAGAACAAATATGGACAAAATCCGGGGAGCTCTGGTTGAGGTGTGTTTTCATATAAACTAATATTACAATAATGCATAATTTATTGGAACTTCCTTTATTTTGTTTCAGATTAAAATATGAATCACATAAAAACTAAGGTCATTGTTTACAGCAGCCAAACTGTTTCTGTGCTCATTTCTACAGATATTGTATTAACTTCAAACACTAGTCCTTTTGTGTCCAGTTGCTTAGACAGTAATTACTGCATCTTCAGTAACGAGCTTCAGCTTCTGTTCACACATAATGAGTGTATGATGAGCGTTCGGCCGGTTTGGCGTGATGGGCAACAGTACATCTGCTCAGGAACAAAGCCCTAGTGTGTGAGCAGCGATTCTGCTCCACTGAGCACTCTCTGAGGAGATCATATTATAATATTACACAATGCAAACGGGCCCGGTGCGGGGCTTTAATGACATGTGCCAATATTCACTGCTGTTTAATACTTCAGGAAATATCAACTTATTTTAGTCATTCCCTGTGGGAAATAAAAATACATCAAATGAGTTTAAGTGGTCCGAAAATTATAAAGTTTTTGTTGTTTGTAATATCTCAACATTTTTACACCAGAATGCTTTTAGGTGATCATTTTAGGTTTCTCCCACCAGAGATAATCAACCCATAATTTGGGGTAATTTTTAACGTGCATCTATTATATGATTTTAAATGTTGCGGCCCCACTTTATATTAGGTGGCCTTAACTACTATGTACTTACATAAAAAAATAGGTAAAATGTACTTACTGTGTTCATATTGTGTTGCAAAACACCTTTGCTGATATTGAGGTGGGATACGGGTAGGGTTAGGGACAGGTGTGGTGGGATGGGTCAGTTTAAGGATAGATTTAGGGACAGGTGTGGTGGGATGGGTCAGTTTAAGGGTAGGGTTAGGGACAGGTGTGGTGGTGTGGGTGAGTTTAAGGGTAGGGTTAGGGACAGGTGTGGTGGTGTGGGTCAGTTTAAGGGTAGGGTTAGGGACAGGTGTGGTGGGATGGGTCAGTTTAAGGGTAGGGTTAGGGACAGGTGTGGTGGGATGGGTCAGTTTAAGGATAGATTTAGGGACAGGTGTGGTGGGATGGGTCAGTTTAAGGGTAGGGTTAGGGACAGGTGTGGTGGGATGGGTGAGTTTAAGGGTAGGGTTAGGGACAGGTGTGGTGGTGTGGGTGAGTTTAAGGGCAGGGTTAGGGACAGGTGTGGTGGTGTGGGTCAGTTTAAGGGTAGGGTTAGGGACAGATGTGGTGGGATGGGTCAGTTTAAGGGTAGGGTCAGGGACAGGTGTGGTGGGATGGGTCAGTTTAAGGGTAGGGTTAGGGACAGGTGTGGTGGGATGGGTAAGTTTAAGGATAGGGTTAGGGACAGGTGTGGTGGTGTGGGTCAGTTTAAGGGTAGGGTTAGGGACAGATGTGGTGGGATGGGTCAGTTTAAGGGGTAGGGTTAGGGACAGGTGTGGTGGGATGGGTCAGTTTAAGGGTAGGGTTAGGGACAGGTCTGGTGGGATGGGTAAGTTTAAGGGTAGGGTTAGGGACAGGTGTGGTGGGATGGGTCAGTTTAAGGGTAGGGTTAGGGACAGGTGTGGTGGGATGGGTAAGTTTAAAGGGTAGGGTTAGGGACAGGTGTGGTGGTGTGGGTGAGTTTAAGGGGTAGGTTAGGGACAGGTGTGGTGGGATGGGTAAGTTTAAGGGTAGGGTTAGGGACAGGTGTGGTGGGATGGGTCAGTTTAAGGGTAGGGTTAGGGACAGGTGTGGTGGTATGGGTAAGTTTAAGGGTAGGGTTAGGACAGGTGTGGTGGTATGGGTAAGTTTAAGGGTAGGGTTAGGGACAGGTGTGGTGGATGGGTCAGTTTAAGGGAAGGGTTAGGGACAGGTGTGGTGGGATGGGTCAGTTTAAAGTAGGGTTAGGGACAGGTGTGGTGGGATGGGTCAGTTTAAGGGGTAGGGTTAGGGACAGGTGTGGTGGGATGGGTCAGTTTAAGGGAAGGGTTAGGGACAGGTGTGGTGGGATGGGTCAGTTTAAGGGTAGGGTTAGCGACAGGTGTGGTGGGATGGGTCAGTTTAAGGGTAGGGTAAGGGACAGGTGTGGTGGGATGGGTGTGTTTAAGGGTAGGGTTAGGGACAGGTGTGGTGGGATGGGTCAGTTTAAGGGTAGGGTAAGGGACAGGTGTGGTGGGATGGTGTGTTTAAGGGTAGGGTTAGGGACAGGTGTGGTGGGATGGGTGTGTTTAAGGGTAGGGTTAGGGACAGGTGTGGTGGGATGGGTAAGTTTAAGGGTAGGGTTAGGGACAGGTGTGGTGGTGTGGGTGAGTTTAAGGGTAGGTTAGGGACAGGTGTGGTGGGATGGGTAAGTTTAAGGGTAGGGTTAGGGACAGGTGTGGTGGGATGGGTCAGTTTAAGGGGTAGGGTTAGGGACAGGTGTGGTGGTATAGGTAAGTTTAAGGGTAGGGTTAGGGACAGGTGTGGTGGTATGGGTAAGTTTAAGGGTAGGTTAGGGACAGGTGTGGTGGGATGGGTAAGTTTAAGGGTAGGGTTAGGGACAGGTGTGGTGGGATGGGTCAGTTTAAGGGTAGGGTTAGGGACAGGTGTGGTGGGATGGGTCAGTTTAAGGGTAGGGTTAGGGACAGGTGTGGTGGGATGGGTCAGTTTAAGGAAGGGTTAGGGACAGGTGTGGTGGGATGGGTCAGTTTAAGGGTAGGGTTAGCGACAGGTGTGGTGGGATGGGTCAGTTTAAGGGTAGGGTAAGGGACAGGTGTGGTGGGATGGGTGTGTTTAAGGGTAGGGTTAGGGACAGGTGTGGTGGGATGGGTCAGTTTAAGGGTAGGGTAAGGGACAGGTGTGGTGGGATGGGTCAGTTTAAGGGTAGGGTAAGGGACAGGTGTGGTGGGATGGGTGTGTTTAAGGGTAGGGTTAGGGGCAGGTGTGGTGGTATAGGTAAGTTTAAGGGTAGGGTTAGGGGCAGGTGTGGTGGTATAGGTAAGTTTAAGGGTAGGGTTAGGTGTAAGGGAAGTGTCAACTGTGTAATTACGAATGGAACTACATAAATTATTTACAGATGTAATTACATGCAGGTATTTTTTTAAAATGTAAGTACAATGTAAAAACATGTATGTACACAATAAGTGCAATGTATCAAATTATTAATTAAAATGTTAGTACATAGTAGTTAAGGACACCTAATATAAAGTGCGTCCAATGTTACTAATAAATGTTTTTTCCCGGCATCACCTCCTCAGGTTCTCATGCATCAGGTCACACATACACTTTAAAAGATAATTTAATTGAGGGCGGGGCAAAGCAGACGCTGTTCAGCCAATCAAGACCAGAGGCGGTCGCAGGAAGTGAGAGTGGAATTATTGATGACTCGCTTCAGTTCAGAATCGCTTTGATCTTTGAAACTTTGCAGAGGAGCTTAAAGAAACTCAACTTTATTGGCTCCATTAAAAGTACATATGTACGAAAAGTGCTCTAAAGATGAGCTTTTGCTCTGCTCGGATCATCCTGAGCGGAGAAACTGAGGTTTCCGTAAACGTCAGTATAGCTCAAATCTGTCTGCCGGTCTTGTTATACCAGTATAGCTAAGCACTCAAACATGATTAAGCAGTCTTAATTGGACTATGAGATCCATCCAGTGAGAGTCCTGAGCTTTAACATGAACGTGCAGCGGCTGATTTAATGAGATCTCTTCTGAAACACTGGAGAGAGTCTCAGAATAAAGAGCTCTCACTTTTGCTTTTCCTACAGCTTATGATGATCAAATATAAATGAGTCATGAAAGCTTTGAGTGGTATGTGAGGCGGAGTACACCACCGCTCAAAAACCTGAGGTCGGAAAGAAGGCTGCGTTTATCATAACTCCAGTATCAGTGTAATATTCCTCCAGTGTAGATCAGCTGTTCTCTGTGTGAATATATAGTGCTTCTGTTCATTATCTGATCATAACTCCAGTATCAGTGTAATATTCCTCAGTGTAGATCAGCTGTTCTCTGTGTGAATATATAGTGCTTCTGTTCATTATCTGATCATAACTCCAGTATCAGTGTAATATTCCTCCACTGTAGATCAGCTGTTCTGTGTGTGAATATATAGTGCTTCTGTTCATTATCTGATCATAACTCCAGTATCAGTGTAATATTCCTCCAGTGTAGATCAGCTGTTCTCTGTGTAATATATACAGTGCTTCTGTTCATTGTCTGATCATAACTCCAGTATCAGTGTAATATTCCTCCAGTGTAGATCAGCTGTTCTCTGTGTGAATATATAGTGCTTCTGTTCATTATCTGATCATAACTCCAGTATCAGTGTAATATTCCTCCAGTGTAGATCAGCAGTTCTCTGTGTGAATATATAGTGCTTCTGTTCATTGTCTGATCATAACTCCAGTATCAGTGTAATATTCCTCCAGTGTAGATCAGCTGATCTCTGTGTGAATATATAGTGCTTCTGTTCATTATCTGATCATAACTCCAGTATCAGTGTAATATTCCTCCAGTGTAGATCAGCTGTTCTCTGTGTGAATATATAGCGCTGTTCATTATCTGATCATAACTCCAGTATCAGTGTAATATTCCTCCAGTGTAGATCAGCTGTTCTCTGAGTGAATATATAGCGCTTCTGCTCATTATCTGATCATAACTCCAGTATCAGTGTAATATTCCTCCAGTGTAGATCAGCTGTTCTCTGAGTGAATATATAGCGCTTCTGCTCATTATCTGATCATAACTCCAGTATCAGTGTAATATTCCTCCAGTGTGGATCAGCTGTTCTCTGTGTGAATATATAGTGCTTCTGTTCATTATCTGATCATAACTCCAGTATCAGTGTAATATTCCTCCAGTGTAGATCAGCTGTTCTCTGTGTGAATATATAGTGCTTCTGTTCATTATCTGATCATAACTCCAGTATCAGTGTAATATTCCTCCAGTGTAGATCAGCTGTTCTCTGTGTGACTATATAGTGCTTCTGTTCATTATCTGATCATAACTCCAGTATCAGTGTAATATTCCTCCAGTGTAGATCAGCTGTTCTCTGAGTGAATATATAGCGCTTCTGCTCATTATCTGATCATAACTCCAGTATCAGTGTAATATTCCTCCAGTGTAGATCAGCTGTTCTCTGTGTGAATATATAGTGCTTCTGTTCATTATCTGATCATAACTCCAGTATCAGTGTAATATTCCTCCAGTGTAGATCAGCTGTTCTCTGTGTGAATATATAGCGCTTCTGCTCATTATCTGATCATAACTCCAGTATCAGTGTAATATTCCTCCAGTGTAGATCAGCTGTTCTCTGTGTGAATATATAGCGCTTCTGCTCATTATCTGATCATAACTCCAGTATCAGTGTAATATTCCTCCAGTGTAGATCAGCTGTTCTCTGTGTGAATATATAGTGTTTCTGTTCATTGTCTGATCATAACTCCAGTATCAGTGTAATATTCCTCCAGTGTAGATCGGCTGTTCTCTGTGTGAATATATAGTGCTTCTGTTCATTATCTGATCATAACTCCAGTATCAGTGTAATATTCCTCCAGTGTAGATCAGCTGTTCTCTGTGTGAATATATAGCACTTCTGCTCATTATCT
This sequence comes from Gobiocypris rarus, assembly GCA_023029165.1. Lineage (NCBI taxonomy): Eukaryota > Metazoa > Chordata > Actinopteri > Cypriniformes > Gobionidae > Gobiocypris > Gobiocypris rarus. Next base: position 49,436,540 of record CM040910.1, read on the forward strand.
GATCATAACTCCAGTATCAGTGTAATATTCCTCAGTGTAGATCAGCTGTTCTCTGTGTGAATATATAGTGCTTCTGTTCATTATCTGATCATAACTCCAGTATCAGTGTAATATTCCTTCAGTGTAGATCAGCTGTTCTCTGTGTGAATATATAGTGCTTCTGTTCATTATCTGATCATAACTCCAGTATCAGTGTAATATTCCTCCAGTGTAGATCAGCTGATCTCTGTGTGAATATATAGTGCTTCTGTTCATTATCTGATCATAACTCCAGTATCAGTGTAATATTCCTCCAGTGTAGATCAGCTGTTCTCTGTGTGAATATATAGCTTCTGTTCATTATCTGATCATAACTCCAGTATCAGTGTAATATTCCTCCAGTGTAGATCAGCTGTTCTCTGTGTGAATATATAGTGCTTCTGTTCATTATCTGATCATAACTCCAGTATCAGTGTAATATTCCTCCAGTGTAGATCAGCTGATCTCTGTGTGAATAGTGCTTCTGTTCATTATCTGATCATAACTCCAGTATCAGTGTAATATTCCTCCAGTGTAGATCAGCTGTTCTCTGTGTGACTATATAGTGCTTCTGTTCATTATCTGATCATAACTCCAGTATCAGTGTAATATTCCTCCAGTGTAGATCAGCTGTTCTCTGTGTGACTATATAGTGCTTCTGTTCATTATCTGATCATAACTCCAGTATCAGTGTAATATTCCTCCAGTGTAGATCAGCTGTTCTCTGTGTGAATATATAGTGCTTCTGTTCATTATCTGATCATAACTCCAGTATCAGTGTAATATTCCTCCAGTGTAGATCAGCTGTTCTCTGTGTGAATATATAGTGCTTCTGTTCATTATCTGATCATAACTCCAGTATCAGTGTAATATTCCTCAGTGTAGATCAGCTGTTCTCTGTGTGAATATATAGTGCTTCTGTTCATTATCTGATCATAACTCCAGTATCAGTGTAATATTCCTCCAGTGTAGATCAGCTGTTCTCTGTGTGACTATAGTGCTTCTGTTCATTATCTGATCATAACTCCAGTATCAGTGTAATATTCCTCCAGTGTAGATCAGCTGATCTCTGTGTGAATATATAGTGCTTCTGTTCATTATCTGATCATAACTCCAGTATCAGTGTAATATTCCTCCAGTGTAGATCAGCTGTTCTCTGTGTGAATATATAGTGCTTCTGTTCATTATCTGATCATAACTCCAGTATCAGTGTAATATTCCTCCAGTGTAGATCAGCTGTTCTCTGTGTGACTATATAGTGCTTCTGTTCATTATCTGATCATAACTCCAGTATCAGTGTAATATTCCTCCAGTGTAGATCAGCTGATCTCTGTGTGAATATATAGTGCTTCTGTTCATTATCTGATCATAACTCCAGTATCAGTGTAATATTCCTCCAGTGTAGATCAGCTGTTCTCTGTGTGAATATATAGTGCTTCTGTTCATTATCTGATCATAACTCCAGTATCAGTGTAATATTCCTCCAGTGTAGATCAGCTGTTCTCTGTGTGACTATATAGTGCTTCTGTTCATTATCTGATCATAACTCCAGTATCAGTGTAATATTCCTCCAGTGTAGATCAGCTGTTCTCTGTGTGAATATATAGTGCTTCTGTTCATTATCTGATCATAACTCCAGTATCAGTGTAATATTCCTCCAGTGTAGATCAGCTGTTCTCTGTGTGAATATATAGTGCTTCTGTTCATAATCTGATCATAACTCCAGTATCAGTGTAATATTCCTCCAGTGTAGATCAGCTGTTCTCTGTGTGAATATATAGTGCTTCTGTTCATTATCTGATCATAACTCCAGTATCAGTGTAATATTCCTCCAGTGTAGATCAGCTGTTCTCTGTGTGAATATATAGTGCTTCTGTTCATTATCTGATCATAACTCCAGTATCAGTGTAATATTCCTCCAGTGTAGATCAGCTGTTCTCTGTGTGAATATATAGTGCTTCTGTTCATTATCTGATCATAACTCCAGTATCAGTGTAATATTCCTCCAGTGTAGATCAGCTGTTCTCTGTGTGAATATATAGTGCTTCTGTTCATTATCTGATCATAACTCCAGTATCAGTGTAATATTCCTCCAGTGTAGATCAGCTGTTCTCTGTGTGAATATATAGTGCTTCTGTTCATTATCTGATCATAACTCCAGTATCAGTGTAATATTCCTCCAGTGTAGATCAGCTGTTCTCTGTGTGAATATATAGTGCTTCTGTTCATAATCTGATCATAACTCCAGTATCAGTGTAATATTCCTCCAGTGTAGATCAGCTGTTCTCTGTGTGAATATATAGTGCTTCTGTTCATAATCTGATCATAACTCCAGTATCAGTGTAATATTCCTCCAGTGTAGATCAGCTGTTCTCTGTGTGAATATATAGTGCTTCTGTTCATTATCTGATCATAACTCCAGTATCAGTGTAATATTCCTCCAGTGTAGATCAGCTGTTCTCTGTGTGAATATATAGTGCTTCTGTTCATTTTCTGATCATAACTCCAGTATCAGTGTAATATTCCTCCAGTGTAGATCAGCTGTTCTCAGTGTGAATATATAGTGCTTCTGTTCATTATCTGATCATAACTGCAGTATCAGTGTAATATTCCTCCAGTGTAGATCAGCTGTTCTCTGTGTGAATATATAGCGCTTCTGTTCATTATCTGATCATAACTCCAGTATCAGTGTAATATTCCTCCAGTGTAGATCAGCTGTTCTCTGTGTGAATATATAGTGCTTCTGTTCATTATCTGATCATAACTCCAGTATCAGTGTAATATTCCTCCAGTGTAGATCAGCTGTTCTCTGTGTGAATATATAGTGCTTCTGTTCATTATCTGATCATAACTCCAGTATCAGTGTAATATTCCTCCAGTGTAGATCAGCTGTTCTCTGTGTGAATATATAGCGCTTCTGTTCATTATCTGATCATAACTCCAGTATCAGTGTAATATTCCTCCAGTGTAGATCAGCTGTTCTCTGTGTGAATATATAGCGCTTCTGTTCATTATCTGATCATAACTCCAGTATCAGTGTAATATTCCTCCAGTGTAGATCAGCTGTTCTCTTTGTGAATATATAGTGCAGTGTGATTTATCATCATTACTCCAGTCTTCAGTGTCACATGATCCTTCACTAATCATTCTCATATGAGGATCTGATTATCAACACACATTTATGATTATTATCAGTTCATATTTCTGTGGAAACTACATTTGATCTCTCAGGATTCTTTGATGAATAGAAAGTATCTTTTGTAGCACTGTAGATAATTTTAATGCGTAATGTGTTTGAGTGTTCGCTCTCTGACGCAGTCTCTCTTCCATTCACAGACGGCTAGACGGCTTCCCTGGGTTTCGCTGACAGCACCATTGCTTCACTGAAGATGGACACACTGGAGTCGGAGTTGACTTGCCCAATCTGTCTGGAGCTTTTCGAGGATCCTCTTCTGCTGCCCTGCGCCCACAGCCTGTGCTTCAACTGCGCCCACCGCATCCTGGTGTCCCACCGCGGCTCATTCGACGAGTCCAGCAAACCCTACTCCGCCTTCCAGTGTCCCACCTGTCGCTATGTCATCACCCTCGACCAGCAGGGTCTAGACGGCCTCAAGCGCAACGTCACTCTGCAGAACATCATCGACCGCTTCCAGAAGGCCTCGCTGAGCGGGCCGAACTCTCCGACCGAGACCCGGCGCTGCCACCGCGAGCTGCTCCCTCTGGCTGTGGATGAGGGCACGGCCATGAGTTCGGCGTGCGAGGCGGTGCAGTGCCAGTTCTGCGAGCAGGACCCGCCACAGGAGGCGGTGAAGACCTGCGCCACCTGCGAGGTTTCCTACTGCCAGGAATGCCTGCGTGCAACACACCCCAATAAGAAGCCCTTCACGGGTCACCGGCTCACCGAGCCCGTGCCGGACGCGCGCCTCCGAGGACTGGCTTGTCCCGAGCACGGGGAGGAGAAGGTCAACATGTACTGTGTGACGGACGAGCAGCTGATCTGCTCTCTGTGCAAACTGGTGGGGCATCACCGCGAGCACCAGGTGGCAGCGCTGGGAGAGCGATTCGACAAGCTCAAGGTAAGGCTGTGCGATTCGTCTATGATATTATCGGGATTGTTGTGTTAACGATATGCGAGTCCCTCACCTCTCGAGCGCACACACACTACATCATAGCTTAGTGCACATTTATTATGTCTTTAATATTCAAGATAACAAGCAAAAATACCCTCTGTACACGTGATATTTATTTTATACAACAGTTCATATTATATTATACATCCAGGGCACGAAGCTCCTGTTCCACCACATCCCAAAGATCAATCAATCAATCAATCAACTTTATTTATATAGCGCTTTTACAATGACGATTGTTTCAAAGCAGCTTCACAGTGTTAAACAGGACAACATTGCAACAAAATTTGATTTGGCTAGTTTAATTTGGATAGTTTATAGAATTATATATGACCAAATTAATAAATTCTATTTGTATATTTAGTTGAGTAACTTGGATCATAATTTGAGTGTCCCCCAACTGAGCAAGCCAAGCCAAAGGCGACAGTGGCAAGGAACCAAAACTCCATCAGGGCATGATGGAGAACAAAATAAACCTTGGGAGAAACCAGACTCAGTCGGGTGCCAGTTCTCCTCTGGCCTATTATTAACAGTGTATAATTATTACTCTGGAAACCTTGCAGGTCATAAATCATAAATCCGGCCAGTTTCCTTTAAACCTCGGGATAAACAGAGAGACTAACATTAGTGTGGATGCCACTCTTTTTATGATGTAACGAGTACATCAGGTGTTATGGGAAGTGTTCCCGTTCCGCTTACCTAGTTAATGCAGCCTAACAATCAGTCAAAGATGCTCTATTGGGTTGAGATCTGGTGACTGTGGGGCCATTTAGTTCAGTGAACTCATTGTCATGTTCAAGAAACCAATTTAAAATGATTGGAGCTTTGTGCCATGGTGCATTATCCTGCTGGAAGTTGCCATCAGAGGATGGGAACATGGTGGTCATAAAGGGATGGACATGGTCCCACACCATTACACCACCACCACCAGCCTGCACAGTGAAAACATCCCCACACCATTACACCACCACCACCAGCCTGCACAGTGGAAACACCCCCACACCATTACACCACCACCACCAGCCTGCACAGTGAAAACATCCCCACACCATTACACCACCACCACCAGCCTGCACAGTGAAAACATCCCCACACCATTACACCACCACCACCAGCCTGCACAGTGAAAACATCCCCACACCATTACACCACCACCACCAGCCTGCACAGTGAAAACATCCCCCACACCATTACACCACCTCCACCAGCCTGCACAGTGAAAACATCCCCCACACCATTACACCACCACCACCAGCCTGCACAGTGGGAACAAGGCATGATGGATCCATGTTCTCATTCTGTTTACACCAAATTCTGACTCTACCATCTGAATGTCTCAACAGAAATCGAGACTCATCAGACCAGGCAACATTTTTCTAGTCTTCAACTGTCTAATTTTGGTGAGCTCGTGCAAATTGTATTTCCTATTAGTAGTGGAGATGAGTGGTACCCGGTGGGGTCTTCTGCTGTTGTAGCCCATCCGCCTCAAGGTTGTGTGTGTTGTGGCTTCACAAATGCTTTTCTGCATACCTCGGTTGTAACGAGTGGTTATTTCAGTCAAAGTTGCTCTTCTATCAGCTTGAATCAGTCGGCCCATTCTCCTCTGACCTCTAGCATCAACAAGGCATTTTCTCCCACAGGACTGCCGCATACTGGATGTGTTTCCCTTTTCACACCATTCTTTGTAAACCCTAGAAATGGTTGTGTGTGAAAATCCCAGTAACTGAGCAGATTGTGAAATACTGTGAAAACACCAACAACCATGCCACGCTCAAAATTGCTTAAATCCTTTCTTTCCCATTCTGACATTCAGTTTGGAGTTCAGGAGATTGTCTTGACCAGGACCACACCCCTAAATGCACTGAAGCAACTGCCATGTGATTGGTTGATTAGATAATTGCATTATTGAACAGGTGTTCCTAATAATCCTTTAGGTGAGTGTAGAAGTTAATATTAAATCACTTATGTTTTAGACACAATATTGCCTGCTTTTGCTCCATTTCGCCAATAAAAATAGTTCCAGTCAAAGCCACAGGACTGTTCCGCATCTCTGAGCGACACACGGCGGTGTTTCATCACTGAATGAATGATTCAATGACTCACTCATTTAGACTGACAAACGCTTCGTTCCTGAATGAATCAGCCGTTTGAACGAATCGGGTGAATGAATGATTCAATGACTCACTCATTTAGACTGACATACACTTCGTTCCTGAATGAATTTTTGAATCAATCTATTAAAATAAAATCCAATTTTATAGGGACAACATTTTGTGATTTATATATCAAGAATATAGCTATAAAATAATGAAGATAATTATAATAATAGCTTATTATTATTATTAGTAGTAGTAGTATTATAGCCAAAAGCAAGTTTTATGAAGTAACAAAATAAGAAATATTGCCAGTGTAAAATTTCAGTTTAAGAAATGTGTGCAATTTCCTAAAGTAATAATTCACTTTATTAAAACATGATTTTTTATGGAATATCACTCTTTTCCCTTTGCTTTTGCTGTGTTAAACTGGTGATGTGTGGATTGTACTGAGCACTGTTCGGATCTGAAATCATAAACACAGAGTTTGAGAATCCCCCAGGGTTCAGAGGTCATATTGTTCTGACTGTTGATGATGTCAGAGGTTGTCCGGATGAGCGGTCAGTCTGCAGTGATTCCTCAGGGTTATAATATATTGTGTTTATGAGGTTAATGTTGTGTTGAATCTGCCAACGGTTGCTTTATAAGATAAGTCCAGCTCTTGCTGATATCTCTAGCGTTCGTCCTCCTCTGTGTGTCTGTTATACTGCATGCCCACATCTACACACACACGAATCCCCTCAGGCCGTGATATAATCAGTGTAACGGACATCACGAGCTGCAGAAATATCATTACAGACTGGACAGAATGAGTCACCTTGAAGAATCATGACAATCACAAACAGTCATTTCTTTAAATTGTGCATCATTTGCAGTAAAAACATCTCTGACCTCTGACCCTAAATATCAACACAACAGTATTTACACATTGAAGACAATTACCACATGCAGGCTGATCATCACACACACACAAACACACACCGCCCACTGCCCTCTGCCCTCTGCCCTTCTGCTGTGCGCCACCACTGCAGGGAATGAGAGATTTGTGTGTGTGTGTGTGTGTGTGTGTGTGTGTGTGTGTGGAGCTGTAGAATCATGTGACCTATTTTACAGATTCAGTGAATCTAGACTTAACATGAAGAGAGAAGAGCTGCTCCTGACCGCTAAAATTAGCATGGATGAACACACACACACACACACACACACACATGTTTGTTTTTGTGAAATGTGGGGATATTCCATAGGCGTAATTCATTTTATACTGTACAAACCGTATTTTCTATCCCCTACACTGCCCCTAAACCTACACACACACACACACACACACACACACACACACACACACACACACACACACACACTGCCCCTGCCCATCACAAACACACATAAATGACACTTCACTATATATGCTGGAGTTCAGATAATGAACAGAAGCACTATATATTCACACAGAGAACAGCTGATCTACACTGAGGAATATTACACTGACACTGGAGTTATGATCAGATAATGAACAGAAGCACTATATATTCACACAGAGAACAGCTGATCTACACTGAGGAATATTACACTGATACTGGAGTTATGATCAGATAATGAACAGAAGCACTATATATTCACACAGAGAACAGCTGATCTACACTGGAGGAATATTACACTGATACTGGAGTTATGATCAGATAATGAACAGAAGCACTATATATTCACACAGAGAACAGCTGATCTACACTGGAGGAATATTACACTGATACTGGAGTTATGATCAGATAATGAACAGAAGCACTATATATTCACACAGAGAACAGCTGATCTACACTGGAGGAATATTACACTGATACTGGAGTTATGATCAGATAATGAACAGAAGCATATATTCACACAGAGAACAGCTGATCTACACTGGAGGAATATTACACTGATACTGGAGTTATGATCAGATAATGAACAGAAGCACTATATATTCACACAGAGAACAGCTGATCTACACTGGAGGAATATTACACTGATACTGGAGTTATGATCAGATAATGAACAGAAGCACTATATTCACACAGAGAACAGCTGATCTACACTGGAGGAATATTACACTGATACTGGAGTTATGATCAGATAATGAACAGAAGCACTATATATTCACACAGAGAACAGCTGATCTACACTGGAGGAATATTACACTGATACTGGAGTTATGATCAGATAATGAACAGAAGCACTATATATTCACACAGAGAACAGCTGATCTACACTGGAGGAATATTACACTGATACTGGAGTTATGATCAGATAATGAACAGAAGCACTATATATTCACACAGAGAACAGCTGATCTACACTGGAGGAATATTACACTGATACTGGAGTTATGATCAGATAATGAACAGAAGCACTATATATTCACACAGAGAACAGCTGATCTACACTGGAGGAATATTACACTGATACTGGAGTTATGATCAGATAATGAACAGAAGCACTATATATTCACACAGAGAACAGCTGATCTACACTGGAGGAATATTACACTGATACTGGAGTTATGATCAGATAATGAACAGAAGCACTATATATTCACACAGAGAACAGCTGATCTACACTGGAGGAATATTACACTGATACTGGAGTTATGATCAGATAATGAACAGAAGCACTATATATTCACACAGAGAACAGCTGATCTACACTGGAGGAATATTACACTGATACTGGAGTTATGATCAGATAATGAACAGAAGCACTATATTCACACAGAGAACAGCTGATCTACACTGGAGGAATATTACACTGATACTGGAGTTATGATCAGATAATGAACAGAAGCACTATATATTCACACAGAGAACAGCTGATCTACACTGGAGGAATATTACACTGATACTGGAGTTATGATCAGATAATGAACAGAAGCACTATATATTCACACAGAGAACAGCTGATCTACACTGGAGGAATATTACACTGATACTGGAGTTATGATCAGATAATGAACAGAAGCACTATATATTCACACAGAGAACAGCTGATCTACACTGGAGGAATATTACACTGATACTGGAGTTATGATCAGATAATGAACAGAAGCACTATATATTCACACAGAGAACAGCTGATCTACACTGGAGGAATATTACACTGATACTGGAGTTATGATCAGATAATGAACAGAAGCACTATATATTCACACAGAGAACAGCTGATCTACACTGGAGGAATATTACACTGATACTGGAGTTATGATCAGATAATGAACAGAAGCACTATATATTCACACAGAGAACAGCTGATCTACACTGAGGAATATTACACTGATACTGGAGTTATGATCAGATAATGAACAGAAGCACTATATATTCACACAGAGAACAGCTGATCTACACTGGAGGAATATTACACTGATACTGGAGTTATGATCAGATAATGAACAGAAGCACTATATATTCACACAGAGAACAGCTGATCTACACTGGAGGAATATTACACTGATACTGGAGTTATGATCAGATAATGAACAGAAGCACTATATATTCACACAGAGAACAGCTGATCTACACTGAGGAATATTACACTGATACTGGAGTTATGATCAGATAATGAACAGAAGCACTATATATTCACACAGAGAACAGCTGATCTACACTGGAGGAATATTACACTGATACTGGAGTTATGATCAGATAATGAACAGAAGCACTATATATTCACACAGAGAACAGCTGATCTACACTGGAGGAATATTACACTGATACTGGAGTTATGATCAGATAATGAACAGAAGCACTATATATTCACACAGAGAACAGCTGATCTACACTGGAGGAATATTACACTGATACTGGAGTTATGATCAGATAATGAACAGAAGCACTATATATTCACACAGAGAACAGCTGATCTACACTGGAGGAATATTACACTGATACTGGAGTTATGATCAGATAATGAACAGAAGCACTATATATTCACACAGAGAACAGCTGATCTACACTGGAGGAATATTACACTGATACTGGAGTTATGATCAGATAATGAACAGAAGCACTATATATTCACACAGAGAACAGCTGATCTACACTGGAGGAATATTACACTGATACTGGAGTTATGATCAGATAATGAACAGAAGCACTATATATTCACACAGAGAACAGCTGATCTACACTGGAGGAATATTACACTGATACTGGAGTTATGATCAGATAATGAGCAGAAGCACTATATATTCACACAGAGAACAGCTGATCTACACTGGAGGAATATTACACTGATACTGGAGTTATGATCAGATAATGAACAGAAGCACTATATATTCACACAGAGAACAGCTGATCTACACTGGAGGAATATTACACTGATACTGGAGTTATGATCAGATAATGAACAGAAGCACTATATATTCACACAGAGAACAGCTGATCTACACTGGAGGAATATTACACTGATACTGGAGTTATGATCAGATAATGAACAGAAGCGCTATATATTCACACAGAGAACAGCTGATCTACACTGGAGGAATATTACACTGATACTGGAGTTATGATCAGATAATGAACAGAAGCACTATATATTCACACAGAGAACAGCTGATCTACACTGGAGGAATATTACACTGATACTGGAGTTATGATCAGATAATGAACAGAAGCACTATATATTCACACAGAGAACAGCTGATCTACACTGAGGAATATTACACTGATACTGGAGTTATGATCAGATAATGAACAGAAGCACTATATATTCACACAGAGAACAGCTGATCTACACTGAGGAATATTACACTGATACTGGAGTTATGATCAGATAATGATCAGAAGCGCTATATATCTCACACAGAGAACAGCTGATCTACACTGGAGGAATATTACACTGATACTGGAGTTATGATCAGATAATGAACAGAAGCACTATATATTCACACAGAGAACAGCTGATCTACACTGGAGGAATATTACACTGATACTGGAGTTATGATCAGATAATGAACAGAAGCACTATATATTCACACAGAGAACAGCTGATCTACACTGGAGGAATATTACACTGATACTGGAGTTATGATCAGATAATGAACAGAAGCACTATATATTCACACAGAGAACAGCTGATCTACACTGGAGGAATATTACACTGATACTGGAGTTATGATCAGATAATGAGCAGAAGCACTATATATTCACACAGAGAACAGCTGATCTACACTGGAGGAATATTACACTGATACTGGAGTTATGATCAGATAATGAACAGAAGCACTATATATTCACACAGAGAACAGCTGATCTACACTGGAGGAATATTACACTGATACTGGAGTTATGATCAGATAATGAACAGAAGCACTATATATTCACACAGAGAACAGCTGATCTACACTGGAGGAATATTACACTGATACTGGAGTTATGATCAGATAATGAACAGAAGCACTATATATTCACACAGAGAACAGCTGATCTACACTGGAGGAATATTACACTGATACTGGAGTTATGATCAGATAATGAGCAGAAGCACTATATATTCACACAGAGAACAGCTGATCTACACTGGAGGAATATTACACTGATACTGGAGTTATGATCAGATAATGAACAGAAGCACTATCAATCAATCAATCAATCAACTTTATTTATATAGCGCTTACAATGACGATTGTTTCAAAGCAGCTTCACAGTGTTAAACAGGACAACATTGCAACAAAATTTGATTTGGCTAGTTTAATTTGGATAGTTTATAGAATTATATATGACCAAATTAATAAATTCTATTTGTATATTTAGTTGAGTAACTTGGATCATAATTTGAGTGTCCCCAACTGAGCAAGCCAAGCCAAAGGCGACAGTGGCAAGGAACCAAAACTCCATCAGGGCATGATGGAGAAAATAAACCTTGGGAGAAACCAGACTCAGTCGGGGTGCCAGTTCTCCTCTGGCCTATTATTAACAGTGTATAATTATTACTCTGGCAACCTTGCAGGTCTTAAATCATATTAGATAGGAATATTCGAAATTTTGGGTATGACGAGACGGGCTCATTTAGGATGGCGCGTCGATTACACAAGAATATGAATACTTGAAAGATCGGAGTTATTGCGCCGAGACGGGTTAATTGAGGATCACGCCCGTGAGGCAGATAATTCAGAGGAGACACTATATATTCACACAGAGAACAGCTGATCTACACTGGAGGAATATTACACTGATACTGGAGTTATGATCAGATAATGAACAGAAGCACTATATATTCACACAGAGAACAGCTGATCTACACTGGAGGAATATTACACTGATACTGGAGTTATGATCAGATAATGAACAGAAGCACTATATATTCACACAGAGAACAGCTGATCTACACTGGAGGAATATTACACTGATACTGGAGTTATGATCAGATAATGAACAGAAGCACTATATATTCACACAGAGAACAGCTGATCTACACTGGAGGAATATTACACTGATACTGGAGTTATGATCAGATAATGAACAGAAGCACTATATATTCACACAGAGAACAGCTGATCTACACTGGAGGAATATTACACTGATACTGGAGTTATGATCAGATAATGAACAGAAGCACTATATATTCACACAGAGAACAGCTGATCTACACTGGAGGAATATTACACTGATACTGGAGTTATGATCAGATAATGAACAGAAGCACTATATATTCACACAGAGAACAGCTGATCTACACTGGAGGAATATTACACTGATACTGGAGTTATGATCAGATAATGAACAGAAGCACTATATATTCACACAGAGAACAGCTGATCTACACTGGAGGAATATTACACTGATACTGGAGTTATGATCAGATAATGAACAGAAGCGCTATATATTCACACAGAGAACAGCTGATCTACACTGGAGGAATATTACACTGATACTGGAGTTATGATCAGATAATGAACAGAAGCGCTATATATTCACACAGAGAACAGCTGATCTACACTGGAGGAATATTACACTGATACTGGAGTTATGATCAGATAATGAACAGAAGCACTATATATTCACACAGAGAACAGCTGATCTACACTGGAGGAATATTACACTGATACTGGAGTTATGATCAGATAATGAACAGAAGCACTATATATTCACACAGAGAACAGCTGATCTACACTGAGGAATATTACACTGATACTGGAGTTATGATCAGATAATGAACAGAAGCACTATATATTCACACAGAGAACAGCTGATCTACACTGGAGGAATATTACACTGATACTGGAGTTATGATCAGATAATGAACAGAAGCACTATATATTCACACAGAGAACAGCTGATCTACACTGGAGGAATATTACACTGATACTGGAGTTATGATCAGATAATGAACAGAAGCACTATATATTCACACAGAGAACAGCTGATCTACACTGGAGGAATATTACACTGATACTGGAGTTATGATCAGATAATGAACAGAAGCACTATATATTCACACAGAGAACAGCTGATCTACACTGAGGAATATTACACTGATACTGGAGTTATGATCAGATAATGAACAGAAGCGCTATATATTCACAGAGAACAGCTGATCTACACTGGAGGAATATTACACTGATACTGGAGTTATGATCAGATAATGAACAGAAGCACTATATTCACACAGAGAACAGCTGATCTACACTGAGGAATATTACACTGATACTGGAGTTATGATCAGATAATGAACAGAAGCACTATATATCACACAGAGAACAGCTGATCTACACTGGAGGAATATTACACTGATACTGGAGTTATGATCAGATAATGAACAGAAGCACTATATATTCACACAGAGAACAGCTGATCTACACTGAGGAATATTACACTGATACTGGAGTTATGATCAGATAATGAACAGAAGCACTATATATTCACACAGAGAACAGCTGATCTACACTGGAGGAATATTACACTGATACTGGAGTTATGATCAGATAATGAACAGAAGCACTATATATTCACACAGAGAACAGCTGATCTACACTGGAGGAATATTACACTGATACTGGAGTTATGATCAGATAATGAACAGAAGCACTATATATTCACACAGAGAACAGCTGATCTACACTGGAGGAATATTACACTGATACTGGAGTTATGATCAGATAATGAACAGAAGCACTGTATATTCACACAGAGAACAGCTGATCTACACTGAGGAATATTACACTGATACTGGAGTTATGATCAGATAATGAGCAGAAGCGCTATATATTCACACAGAGAACAGCTGATCTACACTGGAGGAATATTAAACTGATACTGGAGTTATGATCAGATAATGAACAGAAGCACTATATATTCACACAGAGAACAGCTGATCTACACTGGAGGAATATTACACTGATACTGGAGTTATGATCAGATAATGAACAGAAGCACTGTATATTCACACAGAGAACAGCTGATCTACACTGAGGAATATTACACTGATACTGGAGTTATGATCAGATAATGAGCAGAAGCGCTATATATTCACACAGAGAACAGCTGATCTACACTGGAGGAATATTACACAGAGACACTCTGCATGTTGTTAGGCTATGTGGTCTGTACTACTGTATGAATGTGCGTTTTTGTTGGGACCATAAATAAATACTTTTAAATAATATATATATGTATTAAATAATAATTAATTTATGAAATATATGTGTATTATGTCTATGGGCGGGCCCCCATTTGAATAGCCCTGCCTTAAGAGGTTGCTTAACCTTCTTAAATATGACGTTAACAGGTGCTGTCCGTGGCGGTGGTGCTGAATTAGTTTATCAATAGCGCAAAAATCGATTAGCTATTTAACTCTATGCGGGGCTTTTAACTGCATTATGTGAGAAAGCGCTGTTCTTTGTAAAGCACTTCAGAAATAGTTGAAATTGTATTTATCAGGACTCGTGAGATCTTGTAAATATGCACACACACACACACACACACACACACACACACACACACACACACACACACACACACACACACACACACACACACACACAAACATCAACCCACTGGCAGTATAGGCTATATCAGAGTATATTATGCAATCGTCTTCATTTACTCCACAAGCGGGTTAATTGCCTGTTATTGGATGACTTAGGCTACTCAATAAAGGCAACACGTGAAACATCGACAGCACAGCGGAAGAAAAGAAAGAAAGATGAGAGCCAGCAGCTGAACTTCGGGGTGCTCCGTCGGGTTTGTCTTCACAAAGTCGGACCAACAAGATCTAAAAGCTGCTGAATTTAACTTTATATGCATATATCATATCTATTTAATTTAATTTTAATAAAATCAAGGCGACAACACTTGTGTCTTTGCAAAAATTGACTCAATGGGCTTTACCAAGCTGTGAATATTAGAATATTTTTTGAAAGGTTTCATTTTGCACTGAAACATTATTACAAAAGCTGTTGGGATTAAAATGAGCCATTTCTTGTAAAAAAATCTCGATAAGAAATATATTTCAGCGGCACTTCAGTTCAATTTGTACACAAGCGACGAGACTTTTGTCAGGGACTGTATATATATTTTTTTTTTTAATATTGGCAACCCTGACATTCCATAGCCTGAAGTTCTGTTATAAAACATTAAAATGTGCTACTGCATACACACACACACACACACACACACACACACACACACACACACACACACACACACACACACACACACACACACACACACACACACACACACACACACACACACACACACACACACACACACACACACACACTACCCATCACAGGAGACATGCTGCATTTTACATTTTCAAAAACATCCCTTAGTGTGATTTATAAGATGTTTTCTCATGGGGACCAAAAATGTCCCCACAAGGACAAGGATTTTGGATATTGCCATCTTTGTGGGGACATTTTGTCCATATACCGTAGGGATTACCAGTCCACACACACACACACACACACATACACACACACACACACTAACACTAACATTCTCACTGGCAGACAATAGTGGAGAGTAATTGGAACCGGATGAGAAGGGAAGCCAGGCGGTTTCCTCCGGTTGGAAAGTGTGTTTGGTTCTACACCTTTGCCTGTTCCTTCCTGAGAGGAATGGGATTGCTGGGACTGAGTGGAGCTCCGAGCCGGACTCTGGATCAGGGGTTTGTCAGATTCCACTAAACGAACTCCTCCTACAGCTTTAACTCTAAACTCGGCTCAGATCGGCTCTGACTCGGGTCACTGTGACTTTAAACTGATCTGACTCGCGGTGTTCCTAAAACTGAGGATCAAATCTCCTAAAAATCCCATTAATTCACGGAGTGTTCAAATGAGCCAAAACAAACTCCACTGTCAAATCATCAGATCTTACAGCATCCGTCCATCCATCCCCACCCGACCATCCATCCACCCATGCTCCATCCATCCACCCATGCTCCATCCATCCATCCATCCACCCATGCTCCATCCATCCACCCATGCTCCATCCATCCATCCACCCATGCTCCATCCATCCATCCACCCATGCTCCATCCATCCATCCACCCATGCTCCATCCATCCACCCATGCTCCATCCATCCACCCATGCTCCATCCATCCATCCATCCACCCATGCTCCGTCCATCCATCCATCCACCCATGCTCCATCCATCCACCCATGCTCCATCCATCCACCCATGCTCCGTCCATCCATCCATCCACCCATGCTCCATCCATCCACCCATGCTCCATCCATCCACCCATGCTCCATTCATCCATCCACCCATGCTCCATCTATCCATCCACCCATGCTCCATCCATCCATCCACCCATGCTCCATCCATCCATCCACCCATGCTCCATCCATCCACCCATGCTCCATCCATCCACCCATGCTCCATCCATCCATCCATCCATCCACCCATGCTCCATCCATCCATCCACCCATGCTCCATCCATCCCCACCGACCATCCATCCACCCATGCTCCATCCATCCACCCATGCTCCATCCATCCATCCACCCATGCTCCATCCATCCACCCATGCTCCATCCATCCATCCACCCATGCTCCATCCATCCATCCACCCATGCTCCATCCATCCATCCACCCATGCTCCATCCATCCATCCACCCATGCTCATCCATCCATCCATCCATCCACCCATGCTCCGGCCCATCCATTCATCCATCCATCCATCAATCCATCCACCCATGCTCCATCCATCCATCCATCTATCTATCTATGGTACTGTATTGCCTTCAAAACCATCAAACTTTAAACTACTTCAAACTGAAAACCAAAGCTTTTAAAACTTGACTTTTTTCAGGCTTTCTCATGCCAACTTCAGTTATTTTTAACTTGTGCTTTTATTCGAACGAGGCCTGTGGAAAAATGTCATAACTTCCACTGGGAATTTAAAATCCCAACGATCAGATTAAATGTGTTAACTAGGACCTGTTTATGATGTCACAGATCTCTCATATCTGAGCACCTTTGGTCTGAGCCGTCAGTGTAACATGTGCTTAATGGATCTTATTCTGAAGCGTGTGTAATGCCTGCTAACAATAGGATCCCTCCTCTCTATGGCTCTTCACACCTGAGCATGTATTGCATTAATCATTTAGTGGTTCAGATAAAAGCCTCTATTTTCGTGCAGGCCGAGGCACTTTGACACGCAGCTGAAATTCTGTGGCCTAAAAAACTGTCTGTAAGCGATGCGAGCCGCTCCATTCAGAGTCTTGTGGGATTTTCCTACTTGAGATCTTCAGCTTCCCATTATACTGCCGTTTCTTTGTTCAGTGCTCTTAAGATGAGACGTACTGTTTAGGAAAAATGCCAAAGCTACTGTCAGCAACGTCTCCTGAGGGTAAATCATGCTATTCAGTGCTGTCATTTCTTCTACAAGTGTATTATTATCAACAGTGAGGATCATTTACAGTGTTCTGCACATTTACACATGTTGCTGAACAGGTTTAATCATGTAGAAACCTTGATGGGAGATTCTGTGTCAAGTCAACCAGAGGTTTGTTCTGTAGAAAGACAAACATAAATAGTGATGAAGGGCAGAATAGTAAATGTCTCAGATGTATATTGACAGTAATCTCTGTTCTGTAGAGGAGGCTCAGAATGACAGTGTTCACCTGAGATCTGGAGCCAAATCACACGGGTGTAAACATGACTTTAGAAAGATGGCAGCATCATTATTTTACTCTCACACAGAGATTGGCAGATCTATTAGTGAAATCTGTTGACTTTATCAATCTGTGTCTCATTATACGCCAACGGTGAGCGCTCAAACATGGGGAATAAGCACTTCTGCTGTGTTTGTGCCTCAAGTTTGCATGCCTGTAACTCCAGAAGTGTTAAAGATATCTTAATATCCTTTTAGATTCTGGCTCTTAACAAACATTTCTTTTGGTTTCTCCATTTTAAACGCCCTCGATGGTTCATTCCCAGAGATATGGAGATCTCAATGCGGCTCCAGGAGTAAAACGGTCAATTGTGGACCTTTTCAGTGGCCAAAAACCAATTGTGGGTCTCTTTGCACACAGCTGATACTTCTTTCTTTTAAAGAGGAATATCTGAGTAACAAATAATGCTGAAACTAGAAATGTATCTTGTGTTTTTCAATCAACACAATTGCATAGAATAAACGCGTCTGAGTGCCATAAACACTCATTTTCCAAAGTTTGCATGCCTGTAACTTATTATAGATATCTTAATATCCTTCTAGATTCTGATTCTTAACAAACTTCCCTTTTGAAATCGTAATTTTCAAGGTCCTATTCATCACTGAATGTGCACACAATTGACCGTTTTACTCCTGGAGCCGCATTGAGATCTCCATATCTCTGGTATTGAACGATCGAGGGCGTTTAAAATGGAGAAACCAAAAGAAATGTTTGTTAAGAGCCAGAATCTAAAAGGATATTAAGATATCTTTAACACTTCTGGAGTTACAGGCATGCAAACTTGAGGCACAAACACACCAGAAGTGCTTATTCCCCATGTTTGAGCGCTCACCGTTGGCGTATAATGAGACACAGATTGATAAAGTCAACAGATTTCACTAATAGATCTGCCAATCTCTGTGTGAGAGTAAAATAATGATGCTGCCATCTTTCTAAAGTCATGTTTACACCCCTGTGATTTGGCTCCAGATCTCAGGTGAACACTGTCATTCTGAGCCTCCTCTACAGAACAGAGATTACTGTCAATATATATCTGAGACATTTACTATTCTGGCCTTCATCACTATTTATGTTTGTCTTTCTACAAAGGGAAAGTTTCTAGAATTTGTTTGATTTGATACGGAATGACCCTGATGCAAATGTGACAGAATCAGGGTTGTGGATGTTGAAGGTGCATGCTCATGCAATTACTTCAAGATTATTTTGCATGGATGGTAGCTAACATAACACAGTTTTATTGGCTTTCAAATTTGAATGAACTAGAAAAATCTAGCATTGCATGAATCATGATGAATTCTGCATGCATGCCTCCAACGGTGGAACAAAAAGGCCTGATTATGTCAAATCTATAATTTAATACTTGGTTTAATTTTTGCATTATTGCTCCACTAAATCTCTGCAATATTCATGATTGTTCCACAGTAACCTTGTTCACGTTTGCCATTGGGTTAAAATCCCAAAGATAAACGCAATATAATCTGAGAAAATTAAATGTCATACAGAGCTCAGAGAGAGAATTTGACTTCCATCTCTCTGATCATCTATTTTTAGCGTTGTGCACATTACACATGCTCTCTTTGGTCTCTTGTCATCGTTTAAACCCACGACCTCATTTCTTATCCTTACAAACCAACATCTCAGATGTCATATTTCACATGCATTTGTGGTTTTATTTACTGGCCAGAGCAATGAATCCGTGCTTATTAAAGTTTCTTCAAGAAAAACATTTTTATTTTAACATTTGGAACATTTCACGCTGGAGAACATGATCATCAGGTTATGTTTGTACTGTTGTTATGCTTACTGTATCAAATCTGAAGAATGCAGAATAAAAGCATTTGCTTCAGTAATCTGGGACGTTGAGAGAAACACAGGCGACGGGGTTAAATCTCATCAAATGGAGTTTTTACTGTAAATCCGCGACAGACGCTTGATTCCCTCCCCCATGAAGCGTGAGCGCTCGGGCCCGCGGCTCCGGCCAGACGCCGCTCGACGTGCTGAGCGACAGATCGTGCTCCGGTGCGGGAGAAGCGGACGAGCAGGGACACGCACGCTCAATTATGGATGATGTAGGATGTTTGGTAGATGATTACATGTTCCCTCAATGAGTTAAACTCTGCCGCTCTGATGTCGACTGCCTGTCTTTTCTGATGTTCCTGCTTTACTTGTTGTTCTTCCTCAGCAAATGTTGGATTCCAACCTCAGCAATCTGATCAAGAGGAACAGCGAGCTGGAGAACCTCATGGGGAAGTTGATCCAGACCTGTCAACATGTGGAGGTAAAGCCGGATATTCATGCATCCGTACTGTACTTTCAGCTTTTTATATGTGACCCGGAGCCCAACAGAAGTCCTGATCTCACGGGTATATCTGGGGCAATAGCCAACAATACTTACGCCATTTATGCCAAAAATCATCAGGATATTAAGATCATGTTCCACGATTCTGTAAATGTCCTGCCGTAAATATATCATAAATGTATTATTAGTGGTAATATGCATTGCTCAGGACTTCATTTGCACAACTTCTCAATATTTAGATGTTTTTGCACCCTCAGATCTACAGATATTGTCAATCAATGATGATGATTTATTCAGCTTTAGATGATCTATACATCTCAGTTTCATAAAACTGACCCTTATGACTGGCTGTGTGCTCCAGGGTCACATTACATACTGACTTATAAATGATGCATTCCATTATATTCACTATTTACTATCACAAAATCCCATTGTTTTTACTGTTCTTCCTCACTTGAGTCCTGCAGAGCTCCGACTCTAATGCGCTCTCTGATTGGAGGAGCTGCTTATGAATTATCATATCTCTGTTATTGTTCAGGCATGCCACTTCATTGCTGTGTAATGTGCTTTGCCGTGTTTTATGGAGGAAGTTGTTGGTGTTTGTTTTGATCCCAGCATAACGCGGCTCACCAGGAGAACAAACTGACGGAGGAGTGCGACACGCTGATCAACATCGTCCAGCAGAGAAGACAAGCCATCGGCACCAAAATAAAAGAAGGAAAAGTACGGCCATCAAAATTATCATCTAGTTTTGTAAAGAAATGAATTTCACTATATATTCACATAGAGAACAGCTGATCTGAGCAGACGAGACTGTGATACTTCCCTTCTCCTGAGGATTCTTTGATGAATAGAAAGTTCAGAAGCATTTATTAGAGAGAGAACTTGCCTTTCCGGTTGGTGTTAATGCGGAGTTGTTCTCTCGAGGAAACCATGTTTCCTTCCGTGTCACAGGTCACATATGTATCGCCAAAGCTTATTCAGACCTTGTGATGCTATGGATTGAGTTTTGACATCTGTAGTTATAATGCTCTTTTATATTTCATGACAAATTGGGTGACCATTTGCCTTTTTACGTGTGGATCTGAATCCTGACGCTGTGTTTCTGTGTCCAGGTGGTTCGGTTGAGAAAGCTAGCGCAACAGATCGCTAACTGCAAACAGTTTGTTGAGCGATCGTCCTCGCTCATCGTTCAAGCGGATCAGGCTCTGAAAGAGACCGACCACGCTCGATTCCTCCAGACTGCGAAGAGCATCTCCGAGACAGAACTGCTGCAGCGGGTCAGGCCGATCAGTGTGACATCCGAGTACCGCAAGAGCGGACTCCGTATGCTTTACAACAGAACCTACGCCCTACCCCACACCCTGACAGGCAGTTCATTGTAAAGACCTTTCGACACGCCCCCCACCCTTCGACACACCTCCTACCCTTTGACACGCCTCCTACCCTTCGACACACCTCCTACCCTTTGACACGCCTCCTACCCTTTGACACGCCTCCTACCCTTTGACACACCTCCCACCCTTGACACGCCTCCTACCCTTGACACGCCCACCCTTCCACACGCCTCCCACCCTTTGACACGCTCCTACCCTTCCACACACCTCCTACCCTTCGACACACCTCCCACCCTTTGACACACCTCCACCCTTTGACACCTCCTACCCTTTGACACACCTCCCACCCTTTGACACACCTCCTACCCTTTGACACACCTCCTACCCTTTGACACACCTCCTACCCTTCGACACACCTCCTACCCTTTGACACACCTCCTACCCTTTGACACGCCTCCTACCCTTTGACACACCTCCTACCCTTTGACACACCTCCTACCCTTTGACACGCCTCCACCCTTTGACACGCTCCCACCCTTTGACACGCCCCACCCTTTGACACGCTCCTACCCTTTGACACGCTCCCACCCTTTGACACACCTCCTACCCTTCGACACGCCCCCCACCCTTCGACACGCCTCCTACCCTTCGACACGCCTCCTACCCTTTGACACACCTCCTACCCTTTGACACACCTCCCACCCTTTGACACACCTCCTACCCTTTGACACACCTCCTACCCTTTGACACACCTCCCACCCTTTGACACACCTCCTACCCTTTGACACACCTCCTACCCTTTGACACGCCTCCCACCCTTTGACACGCCTCCCACCCTTTGACACACCTCCCACCCTTTGACACGCCTCCCATCCTTTGACACACCTCCTACCCTTTGACACACCTCCTACCCTTTGACACGCCTCCCACCCTTTGACACGCCTCCTACCTTTGACACACCTCCTACCCTTTGACACACCTCCTACCCTTTGACACGCCCTACCCTTTGACACGCCTCCTACCCTTTGACACGCCTCCCACCCTTTGACACACCTCCCACCCTTTGACACGCCTCCACCCTTTGACACGCCCCTACCCTTTGACACGCCTCCTACCCTTTGACACACCTCCTACCCTTGACACACCTCCCACCCTTGACACGCCTCCTACCCTTTGACACGCCTCCACCCTTTGACACACCTCCTACCCTTTGACACGCCTCCCACCCTTTGACACGCCTCCTACCCTTTGACACGCCTCCTAGCCTTTGACGCGCCTCCTACCCTTCGACACGCCCACCCTTCGACACACCTCCACCCTTCAACACCTCCTACCCTTTGACACACCTCCCACCCTTCGACACGCCTCCTACCCTTCGACACGCCTCCTACCCTTTGACACGCCTCCCACCCTTCGACACGCCCCACCCTTCGACACACCTCCTACCTTCAACACCTCCCACCTTTGACACACCTCCCACCCTTTGACACGCCTCCTACCCTTAAACACGCCTCCTACCCCCCACCCTTCGACACGCCCCACCCTTTGACACACCTCCCACCCCACCCTTCGACACGCCTCCTACCCCACCCTTCGACACGCTCCTACCCTTTGACACGCTCCCACCCTTCGACACGCCCCACCCTTTGACATGTCCCCACCCTTTGACACGCCCAACCCTTTGACACGCCCCACCTTTGACACGCCTCCCACCCTTTGACACGCTCCTAACCTTCAACACGCCTCCACCCTTCGACACGCCTCCTACCCTTCGGCATGCCCACTAGGGCTGGGACGGTATGGATTTTTTCTTACTGTGGTTGAAAAGCAAGAAATTCCCACGGTTCAGCGGTAAACCACTTTAAAAACCCCCAACCATCAGGATCGTGATGCCACGCCCCCTGTTGTGAGTCTTGTTGGGACACGAGCTGGATAGACACCTTCTCGAATATCTTCGTCTTCATGTTTTCTCCTGATGTTGCAAAGCAACACTTTTTGTAAAATGTCTGAAGAGCGAATTTTATCTTCCAGAGGGTCAAGACATTTAGGCTACGCATGTTTGATTCAGCACTGCTAGAGAAAACCAAAGTAAAATCGCTGGGTGTCAAATAAACTAATAACAATCACAAATTGTGTTAAATAAAATTTCATCCTATGGTGCGACGCGAGTGAAGATTTGGGAAAAGAAACAAGATGTCCAGTGGGATAAAATGGACTAACGTTAGGCCTATTGTTAAAATTCATGGAAATCGGAATATTGGGTTACCAGATCGAAAAACAGAATTAAAAAAGCTGGCAAATCTTAAATTGGGCTCAGCCTCCCTCTCATTCGGCATGAATCCATAGCCTATGGTTTCATGGCTGCGATGTAACATCAGCAAATTTATTTCCCTTGTAAACAAAGCTTTGTGCTGCACTCCTGTGGTAATAATCACGTAAAACAGCGTCCACATACAAAACACTGGGTCAATAATGAAATTATAGTTAAGTAGAAAATAGTATGAAATACAGAGTATAGTAAATTATATATTTTTATACAAATAAAAAAATGACGAAATCATCATCCATCACGATAAAGTGAACATGCTAGTTTTTCTAGCAAAAAATATGAAGGCTGCAATGTAAACATTTATCTATTTATTTTTTTGCGGTGATGGCGGTGACGATCTCAGACCCGCGGTAGGCATCACGTGACGGTAACCATCCTAGCCCTAATGCCCCCTTCCTTTTGACACGCCCCCTTCCTTTTGACACACCCACAACCTTCACACGCCCCACAACCTTTCACACACCCACAACCTTTCACACACCACAACCTTTCACACCCACAACCTTCGACACGCCCACAACCTTCGACACGCCCACAACCTTCACACGCCCACAACCTTTCACACGCCCACAACCTTTCGTCACTCCCACAACCTTTGACACGCCCACAACCTTTCACACACCCACAACCTTTCACACGCCACAACCTTCACACGCCACAACCTTCACACGCCCACAACCTTTCACACGCCCACAACCTTCGACACGCCACAACCTTTCACACACCCACAACCTTCGTCACGCCCACAACCTTCACACGCCCACAACCTTTCACACGCCCACAACCTTCACACACCACAACCTTTCACACCCACAACCTTCGACACGCCCACAACCTTCGACACTCCCACAACCTTTGACACGCCCACAACCTTTCACACACCAACAACCTTCGACACACCCACAACCTTCGACACGCCCACAACCTTTCACACACTCCACAACCTTTGACACGCCCACAACCTTTCACACACCAACAACCTTTCGACACGCCCACAACCTTTCGACACGCCCACAACCTTTTGACACGCCCACTACCTTTCTACACACCCACAACCTTTCGACACACCCACAACCTTTCGGCACGCCCACAACCTTCTGACACGCCCCCAACCTTTCGTCACGCCCACAACCTTTCGACACACCCACTCTTACTTCCGGCATGCCCCCTACCATCTTTTCATCCCACCCACTACCCTTTAACATGCCTACGACCTTTTGACACACCCCTGCCTATGAGCACGCCCACTACCTTTTAACACGCCCATTACTCTGACCTGCAGATACCCACACTGCAACAACAAGAGTCATACCTAGTGCAAAATATATAATGGAAGCATAAATAAATAAGTTTATGCATGAAATTGTGGCCTTTATTAATTTGTCTTAACCCATTTCCCGTTATATAATTACAGAGTCTCAATGGCAACCGCGTCCTCACAGGTCCTGATTCCAGAGATCAACCTGAACGACACGTTTGACGCGTTCGCTCTGGACTTCTCCAGAGAGAAGAAGATGCTGGAAGGTCTGGATTACCTCACAGGTTAGTTCAGTGTGGAACATGGTTTGGGTGGAAAATCATGCAGATATATATATTAGGGTCTTTTTCTCTAATTGAAAAAATACAGTCCAGTTCTGAGAGATGTGTGACCTAACCTTACATAAGTTATAACCGCTCTGGGACTGAAATCTGCTGTTGTGTCACAGCTCCAAACGCTCCCACCATCCGCGAGGAGCTTTGCACGGCGTCTCACGACACCATCACAGTCCACTGGACTTCAGAGGACGAGTTCAGCGTGGTTTCATATGAGCTCCAGTACACCATCTCCACCGGCCAGGCTAATGTCGTCAGTAAGTAAACCGAGCGAGAAGTCAACAGAAACTCAAACTCGGTCCATATGAGCCGTCTGTCAAACACAGGCCGTCTGTCAAACACAGGCCGACCGTATCCGGCTCTAATGGCATTATCTGAAGAAGCAGAAATTGATTTTATTATAAATCCAGCACTTCATAAAGCACTGCAGGGGATGTGATGGTTTTAATGCACAAAAGCAAACCGAATTCATCCAGAAATGTGTCGTGGAGTTCTGTATACTCATAGATGTGTGGATTAGACAGAAGTAGAGCAGATTATGCTGTACAATATGAGTGTAGAATAGCCTGAAGAGACGAGCCGCCGCAGACAGAGAAGCTTACTGAGTGAATAAGGTCACTGCGTACTTAAAGAGCAACGAACCGCTGGTGTCAGGCAGATCTCCGGCCCAACGGGAAACACGTGAGGCATCTCCACACAGCACGATTACACGGCTCCAGACCCCGTATGTCTCAAATAAAGGGCTTGTATTCACAAATGCCATGTGTGGGCATTGATCTGGATTTTATTTCTAGTCTGTATACATATAAACATCAGTGCCGCCCGGATTTTGTGATCGACGTATTATCAGGTGGAAATTCCAAAATGTTTCAACAAAAAATTATATCATTTTTTGGTATATATTATAGTTTTCTAAAATTGCACATGCTAAAGTATTTCAATAGCTGGATATTCATTCTTTATTCAAGGACAATACACATTAATAATATGTAAAAATGCGCCAGATTTAGCCAACAGTGGCTGATTTTCATCCGTAGTCGCTTGGCAGTTTCAATGCAAAACAATTATCAAAATGTCTATTAATGATCAGAATTTTGATTTAACAGTAACCATTTTAAGCTTCTTTGAGAAATCACAGTGACCTGTTATACATTGTAATTCTTTAAGCTCCATTGGAAGTCTATTCCACTCATCCTCTAAAAGCAAAAGAGAAAAGTAGTTCTTCTCAGTGCTCACCGTTAGTACCGGCTCGTGTATACAGTCCTGTATCTGACCGATATAATCCGAAAAACAGGTGGAGCAAAACCATTTAAAATCTTAAAAACAAGTAACAAGTTAGCGAATCGCATCATATGTTCCCAACTTAAACCGTAGTTCAAATACTACAATGGTGAAACCTGTTTGGCTTTTTATCTAGAACCTTGAGAGTTTCTTTATATACAATTTCATCCGGTTTAAGAAAAGACTTGAATGTTTGTGTTTGTGAATAATCATAGAGTTCATAAATAAAACTGCTGCTCCTTTAGTCAAGCAATTTCTTATAAATCTAAAGCTCGCTAAATTAAATGTTACTATGCTTACCACTATGTTTTTTAAAAGAGAGCTGAGAATCCATTATTATTCCTAGGTATTTAAACTCATGTACTGCCTCAAGTTTCTCTCCCTGGACGAATACTTCTGCTTTCACATCATGATCTGAAGAATTCACTCCGTTCAATATATCGTGCGCCTGTAATGCAGAGTGTGTTGTGTGTGTTTGCGTCGCAGGCCTGTGTAACTCGATGGACAGCTGGATGATCGTGCCCAACATCAAGCAGAACCACTACACGGTCCACGGCTTGCAGAGCGGGACCAAGTACATCTTCATCGTGAAGGCCCTGAATCAGGCCGGGAGCCGCAGCAGCCCGCCGGGGAAACTCAAGACCAACAGTGAGTGAGCTCCTGGAGTTCTGAGAGCTGGAGGGCTTCATGGCTTTAATGCACTTGTTGTTGAATCGCAGGTCAGCCGTTCAAGCTTGACCCCAAGTCGGCCCACAGGAAGTTAAAGGTCTCTCATGACAATCTGACGGTGGAGCGGGATGAAGCCTCATCCATGAAGAGCCACGCCCAGGACCGCTTCGGCAGCACCGGGAACTACGGAGTCACGGGGAACGTGTACATCGATAGCGGACGCCACTACTGGGAGGTTCTGATCGGAGGGAGCACATGGTAAAACACACACTATTCATGATGCACATTATTAGGGGCCGGGCACTGAAGGTGTGTATGCTCCTGATGTCTTCTTCCGCTCTTGAGTCTATGGCAGCCCATAGAACCGTTTGAGGGAAAGTTATGAGATTTGGCACACTGATAGAGGACTGGCCCAACATTAACTACACCAAATCTGGAGTCTCTAACTCAATCCCTCTAGCGCCACCGCTTGCTAGAAACAAAATTACTGTTTCCTCTGATTCCGTGGCTCAAGACGATTCGATTGCACCCTATGATGTCATTTTTGGTAGTGCAAATTTTCCCGCCAAGTTTTTCCGAACTCCTAGTCAGTTTATCTAATTTGCCATCTTCAGACAATGCCGACAAAAAGTTATGGAAGTCTTTAGTTTTCGAATAATGCGCAAACTAATTTTACGTAGTGCTTGTGAAAATAGCCATAAGGCTGTATCTCCTCAACGCTTGATCATATTCTGACCAAACTTGGTACATGTCATCACAAGCATGACCCGAGGTGACATGATGCGTTTCACCGCAGCGCCACCTATTGGTCTGGAGATATGAAAAATGCTATTTTGCTCATAATTTCTGAACGATTTGTGTAAAAATCATAGATCTCGTTAGGCGGCATGCTGAGTCGAATGATATCTAATTTTCCATATCGGCCATTTTTAATTTTGTAGTAAAATGCTGTATTTTAAGAACGCATTACTGTATGATTACGAAACTCGGTATGGGTCATCGGCACGGTGCCCTGAAGGAGCCTCACAAATTTTGAGCCAGTGCCATCTAGAGGTAAAATTAAACATGCTTGTAACTTTGAGTGTGGTTGACTTACTTTCACAGGAGTCACATAACTTTGATTGAACTTTTAGATTTCCAAATCCTTGCCGAGTCCAACGATACCAAACATGCTAGGTTTCACCTTATGGTTTGTTCAACGTTGTGATTTAGCATTTAAACAACTTTCGCCAATATCTTTGAAACCGTTAGTCCGATTGAGACGAAACCACCGCAAAAATCAGAATCTTAACGTGTTGACTCTGTTCATGGACAAATGTCAAAGTTTTGATACTAAGTGGCAAAAAATGCATTCAAACTCACATGTGGGTTATTTTTTATATGCTCATAAATACAAACAACTATAACTCATAAACTAAATGAGATATTTTCACCAGATTTGGCACGCGTATGTGTGGGGGCACTCTGAGGGCACACACAAAAAGTGATGGGACTGTGCCACTTGGTGGCGCTATAATTGAACAAAACATGACATTGGCTGCTTGCAGATATATTAATGCATTAAATCTCTTCATAAATAGTTAAATGCATTATAATATTTGCATGTCGTGTGGATAAACATGGATAAACATTATTATTATAACTGTTATTCATGAGATCATAAGGTGCATTATAAAAAGGTGCATAATTAATGCATTCATAATACTTTACAATGCATTATATATAAAGGCTTTAATTAAAGTATTACCAATATTTGCATAGTTTCTTTGATGATGATTTTGATGTCTATTTTTCAGTTTCAGACTTAGCATTGTGAACCACAGTGAGTTAGGGAGACAGTTTTCACCGTTGATGTCTTGAATAACTGAATTTTGTTACTTTCTAACCAAAAAAGTTACATGTACAGTTCAATTCACATTTATTTGTATAGCACTTTTCACAATTCATATCATTTCAAAGCAGAAAATGCATGCGTCTATGTTCAAATTTAAAGTAATTCGTCCACGTTATGTATATCAGAAGTGTACATAAAGCACACAGATTGGCTAACAATGTATTATTAATCAATATAATAATTAATGTAAGGCACAAAAGGTGAATAAGAATACATGTTGTTAATGATTAGGGTATACAGAAATTAGCACAGTTCAAATGTTTTAAAATATATTCATTTTAAAATAGAAGAGTTGTTTTAACCTGTTAACTGTCTCAGATCGTTTAAAGGTTATAGAAAGTTTACTGTAACACAAATTTATTATTTTTGTTTTACACAATTTATATTTAACAAAATAATTTGGACTCTAAAATCCGTTGATATCACAAAAATTGAGGTGCTAAAAGGATATAAAGTAGGGTTTCCATGATAATGCAATGTTGAATTTCAGAATGGTTTTCACATGATGAATTTTTAATGTCAAAGCTTTCCGTATGATGTTTACCAAAATATGTGATTGGAAAAAAGGGCAATAAATAAGGTTACATGACACATGATCCTTCAGAAATCATTCTAATATATGCTATGCTGCTCATTTATGATTATTAGCAGAAACATTTATGATTATTAGCAGTTTTGAAAACACGATTATTCAAAAGCTTCAGATACTCCGTCAACAACAAAACAGGCCAATCTCCCGCAGATCTCAGCTCGTGTGGGAGCGTAACCATCCGTCACCCGACTATACAACGCATAATAAATGTGTTTATGAATCACGCAGACGGGATCAAACAGCACAGCTCTAGTCTTGCATAAATAAATGACACTTTATATTGACAGCTGATCTACACTGGAGGAATATATTGTTTTGATGCTCTGTGATTGCTCCTAGGTTTGCTATTGGTATCGCGTATAAATCGGCTCCCAAACACGGCTGGGTGGGCAAGGACTCTGCGTCGTGGGTGCTGAGCCGCTGCAACACCTCGTGGGCCGTGCGGCACAACAGTAAAGAGTTCCCCATCGAGCCGTCCCCTCACATGAGGCGTCTGGGCGTCCTGCTGGACTACGACTCCGGCTCGCTGGCCTTCTACGACGCCGCTGGGACGCAGCACCTCTACACCTTCGACATCGCCTTCTCACAGCCCATCTGCCCCGTCTTCAGCGTCTGGAACAAGTGCTTGACCGTCCTGACGGGGCTGCCCATTCCTGACCACTTGGAGATCAGTGACCCGCACGACTGAGCGCTCTCACCTCAGGGTCTGCGTACCAAACGCCACTCACAGCCTAAAGCAAGCCCTCAGATCCCATACGCCACGCCCATGCCTAAAATACATCCTTCACTCGTAATACATAAAGTCACGTTTCCAATACACGCATTACAATCCATGCAAACCGTGAAAAAAAAATGACGTGCAGATTTAAAGGGACAGTTCACCCAAAAATGAATGTCGTTCCAAACCCGTAAGACTTTCCTTGAGGAAACCCTGACCTTAAAGCGATGGTAAAATAAATCCGTATGAATGTATATGGATAAGGAGAACACTCGATTCATATGGATATATTTTACCAGCGCTTTATGATTGTTTGGAAGTGAGTTTTGTGTGAACAGACTTCCGACAGACGGACAGAAATCGCTCCGATTTCATTCAAATATCTTCATTAGTGTTTGGCAGAGTAAGGAAAGCCTCACGGGTTCGGAGCGAGGAACGGTGTGGGTGGACTGCCCCTTTAAGGCAAGACACTACAGGCAAATATATGCAGGGTTCCTACGGGGTTTGGAAAAGTATGGAATTTGATTTGAGTAATTTCCAGGTCTGGAAAAGTATGGAAAAATAAATCAGAGTATGGAAAAATATTTATGTTTCCAGACTATTGTCCCTATTTCGTTTTCTAAATATAAAATTAACAATTTCTAAATGTATATAATAAATATATAATGTATACAATCAGGGGTTTTTTTTCATGGCGTTTGGATCAGTCTGCCAGCGCTGTTGATCGTTTTTACACCTGATCTGCTGGAGTTTAGGTCTGCAGTGATTGGTTGTTATGTTGTTAGGCAGCAGCTGCCATCTCAGCGCCCCTACCTCAAACTGCTTGACTAAAAACCACCATGTCTTTCAAAACCAGACTTTATTATAATAACACAAATTAATATTTATATTTTTTTTTAATCTGAGAGATTTCAGATCCTTTATTAAAGGATTAGTTCACCCCAAAATGAAAATGTCCTAATGATTTACTCACCTCAATGCCATCCAAGATATCCATGCCTTACTTTCTTCAGTGAAATAGTTTTTTTCAGAACAACCAATTGAGTTGGCATGAGTTTTGGATGGCATTGGGGTGAGTAAATGATTAGAACATTGTCATTTTCGGGTGAACTAGTCCTTTAAATATCTTCATGTTTCCAAGATTTCCAAGATTAACAAAAGTCTCATTAGTTTAGAATGACATGAGGGTAAGTAAATGATGATAGAAAATTCATTTTGGGGTAAATGAATAACCCTTTTAAAAAACTGTGCCTGATTTAGCATTTTGATCATTAAGATCACAAAAGGCAAAAGTTTAATATAGGATTTCTAAATATTTTATTTATAATTAGCCTATTGGTTAAAGAGTCTTTACTAGTTTTCTGTACCTAACAGCCAATTAAGCATTGTCAATTGACTTTAGCTCTATTTTCTTATTTTCTGGTTAATTGTACATGAACGTCCCTTCTGTTTCTGTAGGGGTTTACAGTTATTTAAATGTTCAAAATTACAAATATGAATAACATTGCACTGATTTAGCATTGCAGTTTTGATAAAATACTGTGCTTAGAACTTGACTGGGTTTGGTGTTAACTTCTACAAGCAACAGTAGCTACAATTTAACATGATAGCATAGAGGTTTTGACTCAGAGTGTAACATACTTGACGGTGCCGATAGCATTGTGGTCGAGTGCGTCGCCATGAAGTGCTGTTGTGCTTCGGGAGACGCGAGATCGAGTCCTGCCTCATGGACTTTTTTCCCAATCCCCCTCTCCCACCATTTTACTTCCTGTCTAGCTACTTTCCTATCCTAATAGAAGACAAAAACGCCGATCTAAATCTTTAGAATGTAACATACTTGTTAGCAGTTGAATTTTAAAACAATTTATCAGAACAAGTTAAATATAGTCGGAAAATTCTGTTGGAAAGTCTGGAAATTTGAGTCTGGAAAAGTATGGAATTTTGAAATGAAAATTCTGTAGGAACCCTGTTTATGGTTTTCATTTTCATGCTTTGCTCAATTTTAAGATGTTGTGGTTTTGTTGGCGTGCACTAGTGTAAAGAAAGCATCCAAATGCACTTGTAAGTGTTTATGTTATTGCACTTTATCTGTTTGCGTCCGTCGGTCAATCTCCAGCTTTACACACTCCAAACTTTGGGTTTATTCATATCTATATATTTGTGTTCATGTTCAGTTATTCACCTGATTTATAGAGCATGTGCTGACAAGAGAGACACCTTTAATATGTCGACTGAATCAAAGCGGAGTTATGAATCTGGCTTCGGATTTCTGCTCTGGAAATGTATGCAAATTAGATACTGCCTCATTTGCATATTCAAACAACATTTCAGAACATTTGCAATGCAAAAAGTGTCAGCCGTTGTTAGTCTAATGCGCGTGTGATGGTTATGTTTGCCCTGTGGTGTCTTGAGCAGTTTCACCAGATCACACTCGCTGTAATGAAGCACCTTGAATCATGATTATTTAAGACTCTTCTGTCTCCTGCACCTCGAGTCACTTTATTTACTCGTTCTTCAGTGATCTCATCATGTCTGTGTAAGTGTGGATGAACTCGACACTCCCATGATGTCCCATTGTGCTCCTCGTGTGCTCTTCTTCTTCTGCTGTGTATTCGGGATGGAATAATAGCTTACGGCGCACTCAATACTGCGCACTATACTTACTTTTTATTCGTGTTTTTAAATGCACAATATACATTCCTCACACCAGGCAAGGTAAAGTTGGTTTTAATATCTTGGAGTAAGGTTATTTCGCTTTTTTTAAAATCCAATTTTGTACAAAAGAGTCTTAAAGGGGCTGTGTGTAGTCTTGAGAAACCCTTGTTATAGCGCCACCGGTGGCCGTTCAGGGAACTGCAGCAGCATCACTCGATGAGAACGGGATTCAATCATTCCTATGGGGGTCAAATTGACCCGTGAGGGACTGATTTGTTACTTTTTTAAAATTTCAACCACAAAACTCCTCAAATCCAGTCAATTTTTGGTGTGTGTATTCATGGTTCAAGTGCGACAACAGTCCTAGGGTCTTGGGCTACTCCGATGAACACTCACAATGTAAGGATAAGTCCCTATTATCCCAAGTCGTCAGGCTTTCATAGGAAGTCTGGGAAGGTCTTTTAGAGTGATTAACACATGAACCGTTCTGACGTACAGCCCCTTTAACTCTTATTCAGTAATGAGTCATTTCCATCCGTGCCGTTTATCCGAGCGTTCGGTGTTTGTTGGGTATTTCCTCCCATTCTAATGCACACCACGCACTGCAGAAATAGTGTGAGTATGGTAGTATGCTGTTCCGAACCCACACATATATTGTACGTGCACTTTCTCTATGTATCTGACCTTTACTCTGTAACTCTGCAAGAAAACTGTGACGTTCCATTTGATTTAATGTCATTTTTTAGGATAATTTTGTTGTTTTGGTCCCGCTTCGCTGGCATGCTTGACATGAAAGCCGTATGGAAATATCCTTATAGTCACGTGATTATTTAACTGTGATGATGATGTCATTGTCACACTGAGGTCGGATGGATCCGGACGGATGCTGCACATGTGCATGATTTCATTCACTTTTCTGCCCTTTTCTGGAAATGCTTCTTAAATCTGGTTCAGTGTTACAGTTATATTTTGTATTTCAAATAATGTTTTCCTGAATTAAAAAAAAATAAAAAATTGTGGAAAATGTCCTGCCCTGGAATAATAAAATAGTTTGTCCCATCATCAGTGTGAATGATTGCCTCTGAATATTAAATATGATGATCTGGATATTTGTGGTGTCACAGGGTCATGGGCGGCTCAGGCTCATTGATGCACGTGTGGAGCG
Source organism: Gobiocypris rarus (assembly GCA_023029165.1). Classification (NCBI taxonomy): domain Eukaryota; kingdom Metazoa; phylum Chordata; class Actinopteri; order Cypriniformes; family Gobionidae; genus Gobiocypris; species Gobiocypris rarus. The sequence continues at coordinate 49,471,464 of CM040910.1, forward strand.
AAGGCTGGCCCGTGTGGTCCGATCAAACAGACGAGCTACTGGAGCTCAAACTGCTCAAGAAGTTAATGCTGGTTCTGATAGAAAGGGCTCAGAATACACAGAGCATCGCAGTTTGTTGCGTATGGGGCGGCATAGCCGCTGACCAGTCAGGGTGCCCATGCTGACCCCTGACCCCGCCGAAAGCACCAACAGTGGCACGTGAGCATCAGAACTGGACCTCGGAGCAATGGAAGAAGGTGGCCTGGTCTGATGATCACGTGTTCTTTTACATCACGTGGATGGCCGGGTGTGTGTGCGTGGCTTACCTGGGGAACACATGGCCCCAGGATGCACTATGGGAAGAAATGATTTGTGTGTGTATACATCAGGGGCTGCATTCACAAAACATCCTAAGGCTAAAAGTAGCTCCTAACTTGCCAATTTAGGAGAAACTCTTAAAAATAATGGGTGTGTCAGTCCTAATTTTAGGACTCCTAAATTTTAGCTCTAAAACTAGCTTTCCTAAATCTGTGAAACGCTAGGAGTCACTAAGACCAAATCACAAACAATCCTAATGGAGACTGGCAAAAAATAATACATTACAAAAAAATTATGTCTGCATTACATGTGGCAGTTGTTTCACAAGTTCACACTTACAAATGATCGGCTAGAGAAAAAGAGTAGGATAGGCCGGTTTGCCATGTTGTCCGAGAGGAGCGAGGTGTCCAAGCCCAGACCCCGAGTAATTAAAGGGCTGGACATTTGAGCCCTGCATAATGCTCACTGCACTATGTAACTTGAAGTACAACCAAAAACACTGTTTTTATGCAGTGGTCAAATGAGATTTTGTGTTATTTTGCTTCCTTAACTTGTATTCCTTCAGATCAGTGCAAAGAAAATACACAGCAATACAAAGCACAACTGTTATTTTCCTACACTTTGTCTATTCGATTTCAATTCCGATAGAAAAGGTTATATTATGCAAATTAGCACATATTTAAATATATAATGCCTCTATATGTGCATATGTAATTTAAAATACAAAAAAAAAATCTCTATGTAAGTGGAAAAATGGAAAAGTTTTATGGTGATGTCTATAACTTAAGAATGTTACCCTGTCCACCTGTGAATAATGCACCTATTGTTTCGATAACAATTACAATTAAATGGGACCCTTATTTCAATGTTATACGGTGGATCCTTATTCGGGAGACATTAATGTGGGATAACAACTTTTCCTCAAAAATGCCTACAGGGTTACACAATCTTAAAGATTCGGACCTGAATCCCGGCTGGCGGAGGGATGAGGAAAACTGCGGAGGTAACTGTGATTCGGCTGTGTATACTTGCGCCACCTCTCGGGCTGATTAGACACTGCTCCTCCCGAACATAAGATCAAATGTGTGAATACGTATATATCTGTAAATGTATTCTCAGTTGTCATGAGATATACAATATTAATATTATATACAGTGTAATGGTATATAATATAAATAAACTCTCTATATGAGTTTTCTTTACAAAACGGCTCGTTTTTATTGGACTTGCAGTTATGAATTTATCATGTGATGATGACGAGGGTGAAAGCCATTCACTGATTGGTTGCCGGCGCATTGACTCCGCCCAACACGGAAGAAGCGTCCGTTGAGGTGACGTCGAATGTTGTTGTCCATGATGGCGTCGTCCACAGAGCAGTGTTTCCTAGAGCTCACCGATAAGGAAACTCGGGAGAAACTGTCACACTGGGACCGGCGCGCTGATCCGATGGCGCCGCTAACGGACAAACAGACGGACTCGGTTCTCGAGCTCCGCGCAGCCGCAGAAGCGACGCGTCTCCCCGCGGAGGTGAGGATGAAGCCTGTCTGCTAACATCACAACACTACTGACTTCTGCTCACTAGGGTGTACACTCGGCCTGCTCAAGCCCTCATCGGGCTGGTTCGGTGGGGTGGGGTGTGTGTGCCACGTATGAAGTCTTGCTGTAGCTTTAGTTTAAGGGTTCACAAACCAGACAAAGTGGAAACTAGTGTGATGTTGTGACTGTGTTAGCGGATGTTAATCCCAGTCTCCCACCGGCTGCTAGTCTGAAGGGTGTGTGTGAATGTTTCCTCAGCTTCCCATCCAGGACATCTGCAGCCTGACGTCTCGCTCCCTGCGCTCGTCTTTCCCAGCCACTCTTCCCGAGTCCACAGAGGAAGCTCTTCTGCAAGGCTTTCAGATGCTGGACTGTGAGCACGACCGGATCGAGACGGCCCAGCAGGTGCACACCGCCCCGGCGCCTGAAGTCCAGTTAGAGGGACTCAACCACAGAAATAGGGCTTATTCCCACAATATTCAACATCTTTGCTACATTTAGATCAGGGCTAGGCGGTATCCAAATATATATATATATATATATATATCTCGATATTGTCCAAATTTTTACAATATTCAAGCCAGAGAGTGCTGATGAGGGGGCGATGATCACGTAAACGGGATGTTGTTGGTCATTTTTTAAAGCAACAGTATCAAGTCTATAAAACACGAAAGTACAAAAAATATATTGATGAAAACACTTGTTGAAGCTGCTGCTTACACACCGGGACATTTGACTGCACATCACATTTTTCACAATGTTGATTCTTATTTAAATAAAAGGGTAACTGAGCTGTTTACACAGTCATATACAATAAAAGAGCCTACACAGGGACAGGAAATACAAATGAATACAAAAAAACAGCCGTCAGCAAAGCGGATCTCCACTCATGAACCGGTAAACGACGCGCGCTTAAATCCTGCGACATGACATGACATCTCTGTACTGTAGCCATTAAAACACGTTTTTAGTTTCAGATTAAATATTATGTTATTTTTTTTATTTAATTTACATTGAAAAGTGAACAGGACATCACATAAGATGCGCAATATGTCAGAAGACATGGGGGTCAGAAATGATTTTGAACACTACATTGCAGGCGTGAACAATGAACACCCGTGATAAACAGCATTTACTTAAAATATAATGATCACATAAACAGCATTTACTTAAAATATAATGATCACATAAACAGCATTTACTTAAAATATAATGATCACATAAACAGCATTTACTTAAAATATAATGATCACATAAACAGCATTTACTTAAAATATAATGATCACATAAACAACATTTACTTAAAATATAATGATCACATAAACAGCATTTACTTAAAATATAATGATCACATAAACAGCATTTACTTAAAATATAATGATCACATAAACAGCATTTACTTAAAATATAATGATCACATAAACAGCATTTACTTAAAATATAATGATCACATAAACAGCATTTACTTAAAATATAATGATCACATAAACAGCATTTACTTAAAATATAATGATCACATAAACAGCATTTACTTAAAATATAATGATCACATAAACAGCATTTACTTAAAATATAATGATCACATAAACAGCATTTACTTAAAATATAATGATCACATAAACAGCATTTACTTAAAATATAAAGATCACATAAACAGCATTTACTTAAAATATAATGATCACATAAACAGCATTTACTTAAAATATAATGATCACATAAACAGCATTTACTTAAAATATAATGATCACATAAACAGCATTTACTTAAAATATAATGATCACATAAACAGCATTTACTTAAAATATAATGATCACATAAACAGCATTTACTTAAAATATAATGATCACATAAACAGCATTTACTTAAAATATAATGATCACATAAACAGCATTTACTTAAAATATAATGATCACATAAACAGCATTTACTTAAAATATAATGATCACATAAACAGCATTTACTTAAAATATAATGATCACATAAACAGTATTTACTTAAAATATAATGATCACATAAACAGCATTTACTTAAAATATAATGATCACATAAACAGCATTTACTTAAAATATAATGATCACATAAACAGCATTTACTTAAAATATAATGATCACATAAACAGCATTTACTTAAAATATAATGATCACATAAACAGTATTTACTTAAAATATAATGATCACATAAACAGCATTTACTTAAAATATAATGATCACATAAACAGCATTTATTTAAAATATAATGATCACTTAAACAGCATTTACTTAAAATATAATGATCACATAAACAGCATTTACTTAAAATATAATGATCACATAAACAGCATTTATTTAAAATATAATGATCACATAAACAGCATTTACTTAAAATATAATGATCACATAAACAGCATTTACTTAAAATATAATGATCACATAAACAGCATTTATTTAAAATATAATGATCACATAAACAGCATTTATTTAAAATATAATGATCACATAAACAGCATTTACTTAAAATATAATGATCACATAAACAGCATTTACTTAAAATATAATGATCACATAAACAGCATTTACTTAAAATATAATGATCACATAAACAGGATTTATTTAAAATATAATGATCACATAAACAGCATTTACTTAAAATATAATGATCACATAAACAGCATTTACTTAAAATACGGGTTGGGTAAATCATGATATGAGTAATATCAAAATCTTAAATCATGATGCGAGTAATTTAATATTTTGTTAAATGTACTTTTATAATTACAATATAGATTTTTCAATTGATCTTTAAAAAAAAAAGCAAATTACACACAAAAGACAAAATCTGTGCTTTATTTTCAGCTGCAGTGGGTCTATTTAACAGCAGAGTCAAGAAATAGATCAAAAATCTAATAGGCTACACTGATTATTAATACATGTATTAAAGTTGTTTAGCCGAGCATGGGGTGGTTTTCTATTTTTCATTGTTGTTTGATGAACATTAAATCACACAGAATATGAGCTCCGGCCCTTTAAGAGATGCACGGACCCAATACACTAATGGTGCGTTCACATACTTTTTTAACGGTCGTGAAGTTCGTTTAAATTCAAATGTAGTACCTAATCACATAGTATGCGATTTCGGACGCAGGCACACACTACTGTGTTTAATACTCGACAGGACGTGCATCTTTACATCTGTTTGAAACCCAATAATCCATGAAGGAGCTGAATCCCGACCGCATGTTGTCTGAAAGGCGTGTGCGCTTCAGGTCAGAGTCCCGCGCTGATATTCCTCTCACGCGCGCTTGTTTCCGTGGCTTTCTTTGTCATGCGCGGCGTGTATATTTAGCTCTTCAGCTTCCAGTGTTTAGTGAATGGTGGAAGCAGAGCTCTGCGTCATCTGGTAATCTTATTTGGGAAAGTATGCATGTTGAATTTGAAATATTCGATATTCACGATATTTTCAAATAATGTTCGATATATCGCCCAGCCCTAATTTAGATATGTGGGCAGATGCATTTTTGTCTCATTGTTTTAGTTTGGCAGGGTCGCCGCTAGCTTAGCTTAGCATAATGAATGGAATCCTATGTTGCCAGCTAGCATGTCCTGAGTAAAAGTGATCCAAAAAAAAAAAAAAAACCCCACCTAATTACTTCTTGTGGTCTGCGTATTCACAACGAGTACAGATAGTGATGCAGATTAAAGGCCCACTGAAGTGCTTTGGAACGCGCCGCATTATTCAACCTCAAACGGCTCTGGATCTTAGCAGCTCCTCCCCTTTTTTTGAAACAGCCAATAGCGTTTCGTTTATTTCCTCTCCTCCATATCGTTTTGAAATATAACATCTGTGCAGAATTCAAATGGGTCCTGCGCCCGTCTCGTGCATATGATCCGCGCTGCTCTCGTGTAGTCTACTTTTAGACTAGAGCCGTTTGTGTGTGTGTTTGTGTGTGTGTGTGTTTGTGTGAAACTAATGTGAAACCAAACTTCATTGGCCTCGACTGAAAGCATACACACTGAATTGTTTTCTATCGCAGCTATAGCGTGCTATGTGCTTTTGACCATGTAGACATTAGTAAATGTGTGAACAATTTCAGCTGCAGAGTCTATTTATAATGTAGGGGGCGGGGCTTCAGACTCTAGAGAGCTTTTGATTGGACAGGAGATTTGATGACTCGGTGAAGTCTGCGATGATGTCATCAAAATCGTTTTGACAGAAGTGAGAGACTGTAAGTCTTGAATGCTCATATCTCCTGAATGCAAATGTTGTCATTGTTTTGGAGCACACCAGATTATTCAGAACCTTAGGGCTAACATAGTCATAGTAAAAAGGGCCTTTAAGACTAGGAGATTACCTATAGGCAGATGTTGGGACTATATTATGGGGAAGCACTGCTACTGCAGAGATATCACACAACACATGAAATCCCACAACTTACGTCAGCATACCGGCGCATGTGTGGCGTGATATCTCTGCAGTAGCAGTGCTTCGCCTGTGCTTCCCCATAATATAGTCCCAAGTCTTCGCCTAGTCTTAATCTGCATCGCTATTTGTACTCGATGTGAATACGCAGACCACAAGAAGTAATTAGGTGGGTTTTTTTCAATCAATCAATCAATCAACTTTATTTATATAGCGCTTTTACAATGACGATTGTTTCAAAGCAGCTTCACAGTGTTAAACAGGACAACATTGCAACAAAATTTGATTTGGCTAGTTTAATTTGGATAGTTTATAGAATTATATATGACCAAATTAATATATTCTATTTGTATATTTAGTTGAGTAAAAGATTTTTGATTACTTTTACTCGGGAAATGCTAGCTGGCAACATAGGATTCCATTCATTATGCTAAGCTAAGCTAGCGGCGACCCTACCAAACTAAAACAATGCATTCACTGAGACACAAATGCATTTGCCCACATATCTAAATGTAGGAAAGAAGTTGAATAAGCCCTATTTCTAAACACGCTGGAGTGTTCCTTTAAGTGCACCGTACAGTAGTGTCCAGTAGGGCTGCACAATATATCGAAATATCACAAATGTACATGCGCATCGGAAGCAAGTTAAATGTGGGTGGGTCCTCTCAGCAATTGTTCTACTGGAGTAACGTTGGATGCCATTTACATGAAATACAAATATACCACTGTTTACTAAACGATTGATTATACAAAATTATGGAAATCAGTGAGTTATTCACCGTGGCAGTAGTGTAGGGGTAAGACACATGGCATCAACGCGAATCAATCTGAGGTTCGAATCCGGCTTTTGCCGAACTCGCTCTACTCCCTTTTCCCATCATATCAGATCCCAAAGGCATTTATTTTCAATAAAAATGAAGAAAATATGAGAAAAGTGGATATAAAGTGACTAACATGTGTTTAATAATACGTGTTTATCGGTTAGGGGTAACATGAGCTGAATTAGAGACGCTAAAAGTGGGTGGGTCCAATATCATTGGTCGTAAAAAGTGGGTGGGTCCAATATCATTCGTCGTAAAAAGTGGGTGGGTCCAATATCATTGATCGTAAAAAGTGGGTGGGTCCAATATCATTGGTCGTAAAAAGTGGGTGGGTCCAATATCATTGGTCGTAAAAAGTGGGTGGGTCCAATATCATTGGTCGTAAAAAGTGGGTGGGTCCAATATCATTGGTCGTAATAAAAAGTGGGTGGGTCCAATATCATTGGTCGTAAAAGTGGTGGGTCCAATATCATTGGTCGTAAAAGTGGGTGGGTCCAATATCATTGGTCGTAAAGTGGGTGGGTCCAATATCATTGGTCGTAAAAAGTGGGTGGGTCCAATATCATTGGTCGTAAAAAGTGGGTGGGTCCAATATCATTGATCGTAAAAAGTGGGTGGGTCCAATATCATTGGTCGTAAAAAGTGGGTGGGTCCAATATCATTGGTCGTAAAAGTGGGTGGGTCCAATATCATTGGTCGTAAAAGTGGAGTGGGTCCAATATCATTGGTCGTAAAGTGGGTGGGTCCAATATCATTGGTCGTAAAATGTGGGTGGGTCCAATATCATTGATCGTAAAAAGTGGGTGGGTCCAATATCATTGGTCGTAAAATGTGGGTGGGTCCAATATCATTGATCGTAAAAAGTGGGTGGGTCCAATATCATTGGTCGTAAAATGTGGGTGGGTCTTGTCCCGCCCAGACAATGGTTCTGATGCCCATGCAAATGTACATATCGCATATTGTGTTTCACCGTGCACAAGATGAATGACGTCACGTGACTAATGACATCATCTGTCTGTCAGTTTTTCTCCTGGTTCTCAAAACTGCAGGTTCAGATGGATCAGGATGAAGCCACTAAATACAGGTGTGTTTCCCATCACTGGCCCTGCCTCTCTTCGTGTGACCGCTCCTGTAAATGATTGTGAGCGGGTATGTTGCACTACAAGCTGGATCAATAGCCTCGTGCTTCACTCCACAGGAAGACCCGGGATGTTTTGAACGGCTATCAGGAGCAGTGCGATGCTATCCTGAAGGATGTGAATGCTGCTCTGGAGCACCTGGACTCTCTGCAGAAGCAGTATCTCTTCGTCTCCACCAAAACAGGAACGCTCCATGAGGCCTGCGAACAGCTGCTGAAGGAGCAGGTGTGATGAGAAACCTTCTGCTCGTGTGTGTGTGTGTGTGTAGTGAGAGAGGCGTTCATCTTCTTCTCTGTGCCTTTAACAGTCGGAGCTGGTGGATCTCGCCGAGAGCATCCAGGAGAAACTTTCGTATTTTAATGAACTGGAAAACATAAACACGGTAAAGCCTCGCTGCTGTTCGCCAGATGTGCTCTGAGTGTGTTTGTCTGCGCTTATTAATCGTCTCTCCTCCTGTAGAAACTCAACTCCACAACGCTCTCGGTGAACAGCGAGGGATTCATTCCCATGCTTTCCAAATTAGATGAATGCATAGAATACGTTTCATCACATGTGAGTAAAACATCCCGGACACTGTTGCAATCCTCTCCTCCTTATTCTGGCTGTGTGTAATCTGTCCCTCATGTTTTCCCTCAGCCAAATTTCAAAGATTACCCGGTGTACCTCAGCAAGTTCAAGCAGTGCCTGTCCAAAGCCATGCATCTCATCAAGAGCCACACGGTCAACACCATGCAGAACCTCACGGGTCAGCTGACCAAACGGGTGCGTCTGCTGTGAACTAAAGCCTTGCTGTTCATCGCATCACAGCTCACATCATTTCCTCTGTCCGCAGGATCCGCTGGGCGCTCCAAACGCAGACAACGCCTTCACGCTCTACTATGTGAAGTTCAGAGCAGCCGCTCCTAAAGTTCGAGTAAGTCTCGAGTGCAGATTTAAAGGAACACTCCAGCGTTTTTAGAAATAGGGCTTATCAACTTCTTTCCTACATTTAGATATGTGGGCAAATGCATTTGTGTCTCAGTGCATGCATTGGTTTAGTTTGGCAGGGTCGCCGCTAGCTTAGCTTAGCATAATGAATGGAATCCTATGTTGCCAGCTAGCATGTCCCGAGTAAAAGTGATCCAAAAAAACCCAGAAAACCCACCTAATTACTTCTTGTGGCCTGCGCATTCACAACGAGTACAAATAGCGATGCAGATTAAGACTAGCAGAGATATCACGCAACACTTTTAGAATCCCACAATTTACATTTCATGTGTTGTGTGATATCTCTGCAGTAGCAGTGCTTCGCCTGTGCTTCCCCATAATATAGTCCAATATCTGCCTAGGAAATCGCCTAGTCTTAATCTGCATCGCTATTTGTACTCTTCGTGGATACGCAGGCCACAAGAAGTAATTAGGTGGGGTTTCTTTTTTTTTTGGATCACTTTTACTCGCGACATGCTAGCTGGCAACATAGGATTCCATTCATTATGCTAAGCTAAGCTAGCGTGACCCTGCCAAACTAAAACAATGCTTGCACTGAGACAAAAATGCATTTGCCCACATATTTAAATGTAGGAAAGAAGTTGAATAAGCCCTATTTCTACAAACGGGGGAAGAAATTGAGTAAGGACGTTTGTACAAGAAAGACTTTAACTGGATAAACGATCAATCAGAGACAGAAGGACTGGAGAGTTGATCATTTACAGTAGGACTTATAGGGGTTAAATGCAATACTAACTCACTAAAACCCTCTAAATTCTGTCATTTCTTCACCCTCATGTCAACCCTGAATAATGTAGTGGTTGTGTGTTTGTTTCAGAGGCTCATTGAGCAAGTTGAGCAGCGTTCTGAAGTAATCCCAGAGTGAGTGCCGGAGAAGCTTCTTTCTGTTTAAAGTGTGGATCGTCTTCCTCATATGCCGTGATGATGAATGACTGCGCGTGTGTTTCAGGTATCAGCAGCTCCTGGACGAGATTCACCAGTGTTATCTGGACCAGAGAGAACTTCTGCTCAGTCCCAGTATAAACTCCACCTTCATGGACCTCACCAGCCAGAACAACAAGGACCACTGCGCTCTGGTGAGAGAATCCAGCGGGATCATCCATCAGGGTGACCCGTGCTGGGAAAACCGGTCGCGATGAGTTGGTTAAACCTTCAGAGTGGCGAATTATTTGCTTGAATCGGACCGAAACGACTGACTCGATCGAGTCGGCTAAGTCAATTTTGAGAAATCGGGGTAAAAGTGACGGTTCCAAAACAAAATCACCTTAACAACACCACATTTGACCAAGTCAACGCCTAATATCTATGGGGAAAATACACACTCACCTAAAGGATTATTAGGATCACCTGTTCAATTTCTCATTAATGCAATTATCTAATCAACCAATCACATGGCAGTTGCTTCAGTGCATTTAGGGGTGTGGTCCTGGTCAAGACAATCTCCTGAACTCCAAACGGAATGTCAGAATGGGAAAGAAAGGTGATTTAAGCAATTTTGAGCGTGGCATGGTTGTTGGTGCCAGACGGGCCGGTCTGAGTATTTCACAATCTGCTCAGTTACTGGGAATTTCACACACAACCATTTCTAGGGTTTACAAAGAATGGTGTGAAAAGGGAAACACATCCAGTATGCGGCAGTCCTGTGGGAGAAAATGCCTTGTTGATGCTAGAGGTCAGAGGAGAATGGGCGACTGATTCAAGCTGATAGAAGAGCAACTTTGACTGAAATAACCACTCGTTACAACCGAGGTATGCAGCAAAGCATTTGTGAAGCCACAACACACACAACCTTGAGGCGGATGGGCTACAACAGCAGAAGACCCACCGGGTACCACTCATCTCCACTACAAATAGGAAAAAGAGGCTACAATTTGCACAAGCTCACCAAAATTGGACAGTTGAAGACTGGAAAAATGTTGCCTGGTCTGATGAGTCTGGATTTCTGTTGAGACATTCAGATGGTAGAGTCAGAATTTGGTGTAAACAGAATGAGAACATGGATCCATCATGCCTTGTTCCCACTGTGCCGGCTGGTGGTGGTGGTGTAATGGTGTGGGGATGTTTTCACTGTGCAGGCTGGTGGAGGTGGTGTAATGGTGTGGGGATGTTTTCACTGTGCAGGCTGGTGGTGGTGGTGTAATGGTGTGGGGATGTTTTCACTGTGCAGGCTGGTGGTGGTGGTGTAATGGTGTGGGGATGTTTTCACTGTGCAGGCTGGTGGTGGTGGTGTAATGGTGTGGGGATGTTTTCACTGTGCAGGCTGGTGGTGGTGGTGTAATGGTGTGGGGATGTTTTCACTGTGCAGGCTGGTGGTGGTGGTGTAATGGTGTGGGGGTGTTTTCACTGTGCAGGCTGGTGGTGGTGGTGTAATGGTGTGGGGATGTTTTCACTGTGCAGGCTGGTGGAGGTGGTGTAATGGTGTGGGGATGTTTTCACTGTGCAGGCTGGTGGTGGTGGTGTAATGGTGTGGGGATGTTTTCACTGTGCAGGCTGGTGGTGGTGGTGTAATGGTGTGGGGATGTTTTCACTGTGCAGGCTGGTGGTGGTGGTGTAATGGTGTGGGGGTGTTTTCACTGTGCAGGCTGGTGGTGGTGGTGTAATGGTGTGGGGGATGTTTTCACTGTGCAGGCTGGTGGTGGTGGTGTAATGGTGTGGGGGATGTTTTCTTGGCACACTTTAGGCCCCTTAGTGCCAATTGGGCATGGTTTAAATGCCACGGCCTACCTGAGCATTGTTTCTGACCATGTCCATCCCTTTATGACCACCATGTGCCCATCCTCTGATGGCTACTTCCAGCAGGATAATGCTTCATGTCACAAAGCTCCAATCATTTCAAATTGGTTTCTTGAACATGACAATGAGTTCACTGAACTAAAATGGCCCCCACAGTCACCAGATCTCAACCCAATAGAGCATCTTTGGGATGTGGTGGAACAGGAGCTTTGTGCCCTGGATGTGCATCCCACAAATCTCCATCAACTGCAAGATGCTATCCTATCAATATGGGCGACATTTCTAAAGAATGCTTTCAGCACCTTGTTGAACCAATGCCACGTAGAATTAAGGCAGTTCTGAAGGCAAAAGGTCAAACACAGTATTAGTGTGTGTTCCTAATAATCCTTTAGGTGAGTGTATATACAACCCTTTTTTCTCCATGATAGCACAATTGTTTGATTAACATTAATGCCTGAGAGCTACTGTACCGCACGCATCTAATATAACGTCACCCATCAGATGCTTTCCCCAACAGTTAACCAACGCTCACTTAACACACAACAGTTTGAGTGGATACTCGACATGACAGTACTGTAATTCTGTGTGTGTGTGTGTGTGTGTGTGTGGACTGGTAATCCCTACGGTATGGGGACAAAATGTCCCCACAAAGATGGCAATATTCAAAATCCTTGTCCTTGTGGGGACATTTTTTGGTCCCCATGAGGAAAACATCTTATAAATCACACTAAGTGATGTTTTTAGAAAAAGTACAAATGCAGCATGTCTCCTGTGTGTGTGGGTGTGTGTGTGTGTGTGTGTGTGTGTGTGTGTGTGTGTGTGTGTGTGTGTGTGTGTGTGTGTGTGTGTGTGTGTGTGTGTGTGTGTGTGTGTGTGTGTGTGTGTGTGTGTGTGTGTGCGCACTAGGGATGGCTCGATACCACAATTTTGGCTTCGGTAAGGTACCACAAACTAATACTGAAGTACCGATCGATACCACACAGGGTCTGATTTTAGCGCGGTATTGCGCATAATTTTACTTATTATCGCAAGTTTTGGGTTTATAAAGTAGGAAAATACCACAAATATTTACTAGTAAATTAATCAACAAAGATTATCACATCATTTCGGAACCGCTGAAGGAAATCCATTTTTAAACCATGCACAATTGAACATGCAAGCAATTTTATAGCATTTCGTACTAGATGAGATGGGATTTTCTCTACGCACACACAAGCCTGTAATCAGTTATTAATATGTAGTTGCTTCTCTCTTGTTTTTGCACATCATTTCTTTGTATGACAGCCGGGCCAAAAATTATGTTGCAAAATTTTCCATGTTTCTTTGCCATATCATCACAAATAAAACAATCGACTCCAAGCACAACCACAGAATACACTTAACACATTTGTATTAATATTTGAATAATTATTTTATAAATAGTATTTTTATTCATCACTGATAAATTGTAGTCATCATCAAGTCCACATCCCACTTGACGTCATAATGTGTAGTTGGTGATGATGTGAGCTCATCCGATCGCAGATGCTGCTTGTTTCGTGATGTTCAGCTGCTGTTGTGGTTTCAGGTGCGCAGCGGCTGTGCGTTCATGGTCCACGTTTGCCAAGATGAACACCAGCTTTACAACGAGTTCTTCTCCAAACCCACGCCCAAACTGGAGTGAGTACCACAATCTCCCAAACATGACTGTTGTGTTGTTCTGACCTGGAATTAAGCGCTCCACTCGGGTGAACTATGAGATTTCGATGTGTGTGGGAAGCTGAATCTCTTTGCGTTGAAGTGTGTGTATATCATTATAATAGTGGTTGTGTTGGTCGCAGTGAGCTCCTGGAGAGGCTCTGCCTGTCCCTGTATGATGTCTTGCGGCCTCTGATCATCCACGTGGTCCATCTGGAGACGCTGTCCGAGCTCTGTGGCATCCTGAAGAACGAGATGCTGGAGGATCACGTCCTAAACAACGGTACAGCTTTTCCTCACACCATGTGTATTTGATTAATGCTCCGAATACTCCGCATGCAGGACCAGAGTGTGAAACTTTCCTGATGATTCCTTAAGTGCTTCTATTCTGCTTTTCTGGATATTTCCTTTCATATACTGTGTAATAAGGCTGTGTGTGGACCAATCAGAGCAGAGCGGCTCTTAGGGAGGCGGGACTAGAGAGACATTAAAGTGTGACCTGATGCAGGAGACGCCAGAATAACATCAGGAGCTTTTAAAATCGCATATTAAGGGGCACTTTAACTCTTAAAAATATGAATTTGAACACATTGTGTGCAATGATCTGTGATTGTCTGGTTTGTCGCAGTGGTCCAGCTGTCAGCGTTTGATGCGTTAGTGAAGCAGATGCTGGAGGACGTGCAGGAGCGTTTGGTCTACAGGACACACATCTACATCCAGACTGACATCATCGGGTACAATCCTGCTCCGGGAGACCTGGCCTACCCCGACAAACTGGAGATGATGGAGGTGAGCGGCGTCTCTGCGGGAGCTATGCTGCTGATGTTCAACAAGCTCCTTCTCTATATCAGAGTCACAGTATTCCTCATCATAATTCATGTGCAGAACAAAGGGGCGGGCCTGGTTGAGTTGGTGTGTTGTTATGGTAAGCGTTCGCAGTCCGAATGTGTTGAACAGTGAATGCTCATCCGACTGCTTTATCTGTTGTAGAAAATCGCTCAGAGTCTGAAAGAGGAGCAGATGAAGCTGAGCTCCAGCTCTTTCTCTGAGGTTCAGCTGGAGGAGTCTGATCACAGAAAGCTCACCAGCTCTGGTGTGTGTGTGTGTGTGTGTGTGTGTGTGTGTGTGTGTGTGTGTGGATTATGGTCTAATGATAAAATGTTTTTCCTGCAGATCCTCGAGCGCAGAGTGCAGTTTCTCCTGCAGATCTTCATGGCATGTGGTATCCAACGGTCAGACGCACGCTAGTGTGCCTGTCCAAACTCTACCGCTGCATAGACGTGAGGATCCTCGCAGGATTTACAATAATAATCACAACATTACATCCATCCATCCCTCCCTCCATCCTTTTCTGTCTCTCTATACTTTTGTATGTCTGTTCTTTTGTCTGTCTCTCTATATTTTTGTCTGTCTGTCTGTCTCTCTATACTTTTATCTGTCTATCTATCTCTCTATACTTTTGTATGTCTGTTCTTTTGTCTGTCTCTCTATACTTTTGTCTGTCTGTCTGTCTCTCTATACTTTTGTCTGTCTCTCTATATTTTTGTCTGTCTGTCTGTCTCTCTATACTTTTGTCTGTCTCTATATTTTGTCTGTCTCTCTATATGTCTGTCTCTCTATACTTTTGTCTGTCTGTTCTTTTGTCTGTCTCTCTATACTTTTGTCTGTCTCTCTATATTTTGTCTGTCTGTCTGTCTCTCTATACTTTTGTCTGTCTCTCTATACTTTTGTCTGTCTCTCTATATTTTTGTCTGTCTGTCTGTCTCTCTATACTTTTGTCTGTCTCTCTATATTTTTGTCTGTCTGTCTGTCTCTATACTTTTGTCTGTCTGTCTGTCTCTCTATACTTTTGTCTGTCTCTCTATATTTTTGTCTGTCTGTCTGTCTCTATACTTTTGTCTGTCTGTCTGTCTCTCTATACTTTTATCTGTCTGTCTGTCTGTCTATATTTTTGTCTGTCTTTATACTTTTATCTGTCTGTCTGTCTCTCTATACTTTTGTCTGTCTGTTCTTTTGTCTGTCTCTCTATACTTTTGTCTGTCTGTCTGTCTCTCTATACTTTTGTCTGTCTCTCTATATTTTTGTCTGTCTGTCTGTCTCTATACTTTTGTCTGTCTGTCTGTCTCTCTATACTTTTATCTGTCTGTCTGTCTCTCTATATTTTTGTCTGTCTCTATACTTTTATCTGTCTCTCTATACTTTTGTCCGTCCGTCTGTCTGTCTGTCTAGTTGAGATAATAATGAAATGTGAGTTATACATTATGTGACTTTCTGATTTTCTGGAAAATATGGTAAATTAGTATATTAAATGTAGCTTTATGCTAATAGATCACCAAACATAAATGTTTTTCACCTTTTCCTGGGCCTCATGTTTCCCCAAAGCTGCGTGGCTTTCTTGACTGGTCCGTAAGTTCTGTGGTGTCTGTGAGTAGTGACAGCGCTTGTTCTTTGCTTGGTTTGTCCTGCAGAGGGCAGTGTTTCAGGGTCTGTCACAGGAAGCTCTGTCCGCCTGCATCCAGTCTCTGCTCAAAGCTGCTGATGTCATCCAGAAGAACAAGGTGACAGGCCTGCAGACATACAAGCACAAGCATATCAATCACGCTGTGGGGATTATTTATGCATTTAGACTAAATCAGGGTTGCCAACTCTATAAATATATATATATACAGGTCCTTCTCAAAAGCCATATTGTGATAAAAGTTCATTATTTGCCATAATGTAATTATAAAAATTACACTTTCATATATTTTAGATTGATTGCACACCAACTGAAATATTTCAGGTCTTTTATTGTTTTAATACTGATGATTTTGGCATACAGCTCATGAAAACCCACAATTCCTATCTCAAAAAATTAGCATATTTCATCCGACCAATAAAAGAGAAGTGTTTTAATACAAAAAAAGTAATATTTCAAATAATTATGTTGAGTTATGCACTCAATACTTGGTGGGGAATCCTTTTGCAGAAATGACTGCTTCAGTGCGGCGTGGCATGGAGGCGATCAGCCTGTGGCACTGCTGAGGTGTTATGGAGGCCCAGGATGCTTCGATAGCGGCCTTAAGCTCATCCAGAGTGTTGGGTCTTGCGTCTCTCAACTTTCTCTTCACAATATCCCACAGATTCTCTATGGGCTTCAGGTCAGGCCAATTGAGCACAGTAATACCATGGTCAGTAAACCATTTACCAGTGGTTTGGGCACTGTGAGCAGGTGCCAGGTGGTGCTGAAAAACTAAATCTTCATCTCCATAAAGCTTTTCAGCAGATGGAAGTATGAAGTGCTCCAGAATCTCCTGATAGCTAGCTGCATTGACCCTGCCCTTGATAAAACACAGTGGACCAACACCAGCAGCTGACATGGCACCCCAGACCATCACTGACTGTGGGTACTTGACACTGGACTTCAGGCATTTGGGCATTTCCTTCTCCCCAGTCTTCCTCCAGACTCTGGCACCTTGATTTCCCAATGACATGCAGAATTTGAGCTCCAGTCCAGTGCTGCTTCTCTGTAGCCCAGGTCAGGCGCTTCTGCCGCTGTTTCTGGTTCAAAAGTGGCTTGACCTGGGAATGCGGCACCTGTAGCCCATTTCCTGCACGCCACGGTGGCTCTGGATGTTTCCACTCCAGACTCAGTCCACTGCTTCCGCAGGTCCCCCAAGGTCTGGAATCGGCCCTTCTCCACAATCTTCCTCAGGGTCCGGTCACCTCTTCTCGTTGTGCAGTGTTTTTTGCCACACTTTTTCCTTCCCACAGACTTCCCACTGAGGTGCCTTGATACAGCACTCTGGGAACAGCCTATTGGTTCAGAAATGTCTTTCTGTGTCTTACCCTCTCGCTTGAGGGGTCAATGATGGCCTTCTGGACAGCAGTCAGGTCGGCAGTCTTACCCATGATTGCGGTTTTGAGTAATGAACCAGGCTGGGAGTTTTTAAAAGCCTCAGGAATCTTTTGCAGGTGTTTAGAGTTAATTAGTTGATTCAGATGATTAGGTTAATAGCTCGTTTAGAGAACCTTTTCATGATATGCTAAATTTTTGAGATAGGAATTTGGGGTTTTCATGAGCTGTATGCCAAAATCATCAGTAATAAATCAATAAAAGACCTGAAATATTTCAGTTGGTGTGCAATGAATCTAAAATATATGAAAGTTTAATTTTTATCATTACATTATGGTCATTTTGGCCCAATATGCTCATTTTTTTTAGAAGGACCTGTATATAGTGTGTGTGTGTGTGTGTGTGTGTGTGTGTGTGTGTGTGTGTGTGTGTGTGTGTGTGTGTGTGTGTGTGTGTGTGTGTGTCTGTGTGTGTGTGTGTGTGTGTGGTGTGTGTGGTGTGTGTGGTGTGTGTGTGTGTGTGTGTGTGTGGTGTGTGTGGTGTGTGTGTGTGTGTGGTGTGTGTGTGTGTGTGTCTGTGTGTGTGTGTGTGTGTTGAGTTCCAGACGGTAACTGCTGTTCTTCCTTCACAGACTCAAATAGACGGGCAGCTCTTCCTCATCAAACATCTCCTCATCATGCGTGAGCAGATCGCCCCGTTCCACGCTGACTTCGCCATTAAAGAGATCTCTCTGGATCTGAAGAAGACCAGAGGTGCGTGAGCCACTGATTCTGTGGGCTTCTGGGTAAATCTCAGATGTTTTTCATTCAGAACAAATCCAGCATTTATGGACATTAGATATCATAAATGGTGCAGTTTTTATTTTAATGCACACTTGTAGATAATACTAAACATCTGAAGTGTGTGTGTGTGTGTATCTGT
>CM040910.1:49494804-49532304 GCA_023029165.1 Gobiocypris rarus
ATCCCAGATCTCCCCATCTCATCCCAGATCTCTCCATCTCATCCCAGATCTCTCCATCTCATCCCAGATCTCTCCATCTCATCCCAGATCTCTCCATCTCATCCCAGATCTCTCCATCTCATCCCAGATCTCTCCATCTCATGCCAGATCTACATCTCATCCCAGATCTCTACATCTCATCCCAGATCTCCCCATCTCATCCCAGATCTCCCCATCTCATCCCAGATCTCCCCATCTCATCCCAGATCTCTCCATAGATCTCTCCATCTCATCCCAGATCTCTCCATCTCATCCCAGATCTCTCCATCTCATCCCAGATCTCTCCATCTCATCCCAGATCTCTCCATCTCATCCCAGATCTCTCCATCTCATCCCAGATCTCTCAATCTCATCCCAGATCTCTCCATCTCATCCCAGATCTCTCTCCATCTCATGCCAGATCTCTACATCTCATCCCAGATCTCTACATCTCATCCCAGATCTCCCCATCTCATCCCAGATCTCTCCATAGATCTCTCCATCTCATCCCAGATCTCTCCATCTCATCCCAGATCTCTCAATCTCATCCCAGATCTCCCCATCTCATCCCAGATCTCTCCCATCTCATCCCAGATCTCTCCATAGATCTCTCCATCTCAACCCAGATCTCTCCATAGATCTCTCCATCTCATCCCAGATCTCTCCATCTCATCCCAGATCTCTCCATCTCATCCCAGATCTCCCCATCTCATCCCAGATCTCCCCATCTCATCCCAGATCTCTCCATCTCATCCCAGATCTCCCATCTCATCCCAGATCTCCCCATCTCATCCCAGATCTCTCCATAGATCTCTCCATCTCATCCCAGATCTCTCCATCTCATCCCAGATCTCTCCATCTCATCCCAGATCTCTCAATCTCATCACAGATCTCCATCTCATCCCAGATCTCTCCATCTCATCCCAGATCTCTCCATCTCATCCCAGATCTCTCCATCTCATCCCAGATCTCCATCTCATCCCAGATCTCTCCATAGATCTCTCCATCTCATCCCAGATCTCCCCATCTCATCCCAGATCTCCATCTCATCCCAGATCTCTCCATCTCATCCCAGATCTCTCCATCTCATCACAGATCTCCATCTCATCCCAGATCTCTCCATCTCATCCCAGATCTCTGGCATTGGGTCTGAACATCACTCTCATCTGAACGAAGCAGATCTTTATGAACACATCGGCAGAGATTTGATCTGGAGTTAATCATAACATCACTTCACAAGATTTCTCATCTCACACTTTAAGTTGTTCTTTGGTTAAAGAGTAGGTGTGTAAAGATACACATGTATCCTGCAGAAACATTACTTGACAAATAAAGGTTATTTTGTAACTAATTTCCATCCTAACGAGGCAGAAATGAATGAGCCGAATGTGTTGATGCACTTATCAGTGTGGCCGTGTTTTCTGTACTTTCAGCCAAAATCAATGACATAGTGATGTCCACGTACCGGATCCTGAAGAACAAGCTTCCCATCACCCTACAGAGCCTGTCCTTGTATCTGGCCAATAAGGACACGGAGTTCATCCTGTTCAAGCCGGTCAGGGTGAGCATCTCATCAAGTCTGGGTTTCAATTAGACCAGCTCCCGAGTGGATATGGGCTTTTTGGGTTCAACCCACTTTATTTAGTTTGAGATCAAATTATTGTACATATTGTAGCCTATTTATAAAATGAAGTGTCATGTTTGTGATTTTTCATTTGTCGGCGCATGAAGTCGTGATTTTACGGCATTAATTGTATGTATTCAGATTCAGACGTGCGCCTTTGATCTGCAGAGACACAGATGCTGTATAATAGGCTGATTCTGTCATGTGACACCACGTTTATTTGTGTTAAAGCACTTTCTCCACAAAACGTGTTTGTAGTTTTTCACGACATTTGAAAATAGGACATAGAATTTATAATCTGAAGTTAAAGCTACACTGTGTAACTTTTTTAGTTTATTCTTAGCTAAAAACACTTAGTTCTTTCAAAAATATATGTGCTCATGAATGTATATTTACTTCTTTCAAGTAATAAAGTATTCTCGTAAGTGTATAATATGCCATTGAAAATACATACGGGTGAGGGGTTCGAATGCGCGTCGCCATGTTGCCCCTCCATCTTGAAAGTACAGTAGCCAAAGAGGACATTCCGTAAATTCAAGCTTCGCCTTTGGTGTTTTAACACTCGATGGCACCGTGTCGAATGTGAAGAGGGGGATTGCTTGAGACTGATATAGCACACAATGTAAACTTTGCCTTACGCTAGTGATGTCGTACAATATACAGAATAACGATAGCACCGATTAAAGTTACTTTACTAAGATTAGCTTGCATTCGTCTGGGAACCTGATCGCTGATGTGAGCAATGAAATGGTAAAAATGAACAAAAAGGTAAAACTATTATTCATTTTACATAGATGTCATAACCTACATGTTAACTGACAAATTAAATAACTGCAAATTATAATAGTTTTCTAAAGTAACCTCATCACTTGATCGAACTGGAAGCCTTATTAATCTTAAACCGTTAGCCTGGTGTGGCCATACTCAACTCTAGTCAGAATATGAGTCTGGTGCCGCTCCATTGGGCTTTGATTATGGGGCGTGTTTCAACCGAGCCAGGAAAGACCTCAATTGGATAGACCCACAACCAATCAGAGCAACGGAGCGATGCGTAACGTTAGTTATCACATGTTAACAGAACTCAACCGCACTGTTGCCAAGCCCGTGTTTTTCTGCATGTCCGCGGGTTAAAGCGACCCCAATTATGTGATTATATAAACCCAGGAATGAAAATTTTAGCAGGCAACCGTGCCAAAATAACATATTTTGCCAAGCAAACGCCATTTTTTTCCAGAGAACCCCCCCGAAAAGTTATTGTTTTGGGCTATAGTTTTGAGTAGCAATTGTGCGCGACATTGCAAAAAAACGTGGCAACCCTGTCTGCACGCGCGCTGGAATAAGTAACGTCACAAGAAGATGAGTGTAAACGATCTCTGCCAGTGTTGTAATAAAAGAATGTAAGGATACACAGAGTACTTCCCAACACGATCATCGTTTCTGAGAGAAATAGTGAAGGTGAATGCATATACGAACAAGTTCTCCGTTTAGGATAAGAGCAAACTCAACCCAAAGCGCCTTTGATGACGTGGATGATTACGTGACTGTTGATCATCTGTCCATCATCGGCTAAAGCCCGCCCTGATGATCTCATTGGTCCAGTTTCTGTTCAGGCATAATTACTCCTCTATGGAGCGAGGCCAGACCGAATTGCCCGAGCAAAACATTTGTGGGCGGGGCTAAGTTCGGCTGGCATCCAGGCTAGGCCACCATAGGAGTTAAAACGAAATCGGAATTGAGAGGAACAGAAACTAATATTCACTGGATGGTCATATACCTTTTCACCGCTAGATGGGGAAAAAATCACACAGTGTAGCTTTAAGATGAAAAACACAGGATCAAAAAATGATTGATAGATTGCCATTTTCGTCAGCGAAAACATCCTTGGATTGAAACCGGGCTATTGACCCTTCTTTCGGTCACTCATTCACTCGAGCTGTAGGGGTATTGAGCCTGTGGTGGACTGAGGCGGGATTGGTCAGGAGATGTGGCGTGTTCCTCTGGTTTCAGAACAACGTTCAGCAGGTGTTCCAGCGGCTGCAGGCGTTCCTGCAGGAGGAGTACAGCGGAGAAGACCTGCAGATCATCGCCTGTCCCTCCATGGAGCAGGTGCGTGACCCCACATTCACTCTTACACACTGGGCGTTCCCTCAGACACACTGGGCGTTCCCTCAGACACACTGGGCGTTCCCTCAGACACACTGGGCGTTCCCTCAGACACACTGGACGTTCCCTCAGACACACTGGGCGTTCCCTCAGACACACTGGGCGTTCCCTCAGACACACTGGGCGTTCCCTCAGACACACTGGGCGTTCCCTCAGACACACTGAGCGTTCCCTCAGACACACTGGGCGTTCCCTCAGACACACTGGGCGTTCCCTCAGACACACTGGGCGTTCCCTCAGACACACTGGGCGTTCCCTCAGACACACTGGGCGTTCCCTCAGACACACTGGGCGTTCCCTCAGACACACTGGGCGTTCCCTCAGACACACTGGGCGTTCCCTCAGACACACTGGGCGTTCCCTCAGACACACTGGGCGTTCCCTCAGACACACTGGGCGTTCCCTCAGACACACTGGGCGTTCCCTCAGACACACTGGGCGTTCCCTCAGACACACTGGGCGTTCCCTCAGACACACTGGACATTCCCTCAGACACACTGGGCGTTCCCTCAGACACACTGGGCGTTCCCTCAGACACGCTGGGCGTTCCCTCAGACACACTGGGCGTTCCCTCAGACACACTGGGCGTTCCCTCAGACACACTGGGCGTTCCCTCAGACACACTGGGCGTTCCCTCAGACACACTGGGCGTTCCCTCAGACACACTGGGCGTTCCCTCAGACACACTGGGCGTTCCCTCAGACACACTGGGCGTTCCCTCAGACACACTGGGCGTTCCCTCAGACACACTGGGCGTTCCCTCAGACACACTGGGCGTTCCCTCAGACACACTGGGCGTTCCCTCAGACACACTGGGCGTTCCCTCAGACACACTGGGCGTTCCTCAGACACACTGGGCGTTCCCTCAGACACGCTGGGCGTTCCCTCAGACACTCTGGGCGTTCCCTCCGACACGCTGGGCGTTCCCTCAGACACACTGGGCGTTCCCTCAGACACGCTGGGCGTTCCCTCAGACACTCTGGGCGTTCCCTCCGACACGCTGGGCGTTCCCTCAGACACACTGGGCGTTCCCTCAGACACACTGGCGTTCCCTCAGACACACTGGGCGTTCCCTCAGACACACTGGGCGTTCCCTCAGACACACTGGGCGTTCCCTCAGACACACTGGGCGTTCCCTCAGACACACTGGGCGTTCCCTCAGACACGCTGGGCGTTCCCTCAGACACTCTGGGCGTTCCCTCCGACACGCTGGGCGTTCCCTCAGACACACTGGACGTTCCCTCAGACACACTGGACGTTCCCTCAGACACACTGGGCGTTCCCTCAGACACACTGGGCGTTCCCTCAGACACACTGGGCGTTCCCTCAGACACACTGGGCGTTCCCTCAGACACACTGGGCGTTCCCTCAGACACACTGGGCGTTCCCTCAGACACACTGGGCGTTCCCTCAGACACACTGGACGTTCCCTCAGACACACTGGGCGTTCCCTCAGACACACTGGACGTTCCCTCAGACACACTGGACGTTCCCTCAGACACACTGGGCGTTCCCTCAGACACACTGGGCGTTCCCTCAGACACACTGGGCGTTCCCTCAGACACACTGGGCGTTCCCTCAGACACACTGGACGTTCCCTCAGACACACATATATATATATAGTGTATATGTGTGTGAATATATTTATCATTGACTCTTGTTGTCCTTCCGTGCAGATCAATCTGCTGCTGTCGGTGAAGTAGCACTGGGACCAGATCAGCACTGGGAAAGGAAGTGGGAAACCTCCCTTCATCCTGAACCGTCCGGAAGATCCTGGAGACGAGCCACTCTTGATCACCAGAGACTGTGTGTGACCCAGTGCGCTCCACACCGACGGCTCTGTGATTGACATGGACTGTAGATTTAAATATGAAGCCGATGGTGCGGTGACAGACCAGCGGTGTCCAGCAGGGGGCGCTGTGAGTCTGTGAAGAGCAGGGCAAATGCACACACGTATTTATTATTTCTGCAGGAATATTTCACTCATTCTGAATGATTCTCTCTCACGTTTGCTCATCTCGATCAGGCTTTGTTCGGTTCAGCAGGGCGTTTGTGAAGAACGTCTCCAGCTTTGGGCTTTTTATACTCTAAGTTTGTTATAATATTTGATACGAATCGTTTCTGTTGGAGAGATTGTGATGATCATGTCAGTCCTGATCTAAAGCTGACGGTTTGGTACATGCTTCCCTGCTGTGATTTATTCTGGATGAATGCTCACAGATCCAGCCCAATCCTTACGTGACATTAAACACAGACTCAGATCTCTGCAGCCTTTATGAAAATGAACTTTTTAAAACTGTGATTCAACATAAATCTTGATTTTCTCTTGCCTCTGTCTGTCCTTCAACCCTGAGATGAAGAAGTTCAAACCCTTTACTTCTGCCGCCGTGACCAGAGCTGAGTTATGAATGAATAACTCGTTAAAGCAGAGCTTGAAGAGAAATGACAGAAAACATCAGATCTCGTGTTAAATGTGAATCAGATGATATATGTGTTTACTCACAGTATTGCTCATATTAATATTAGAGATTCATTCCTCATAAAAGAAGAGTTTAGTGAACTTGAGGAGGACTTTCCCATGCAATCGCAAGACTAAAACTAATTATTCAATACATGTTTTGATTTAAGGTCACATGTCCGATCATAACTAGAAATAGCATGTTATTATTAACAGAACATATGGGATGATATACTTCTGACACTAAATCATTAAGTTGTGCAAATTCAAGAAATTAAACATAAGAAATTAAGTTGTGTTCATATAATTGAGATGCTGTTATTGTTTTTAAAAATTTTATTTTAGTCATTTATTGATTGATTTATATATTGGGATCTCTCAAACATACCTTTAAAGCCAATAATAACCAGTTACATCAATTCAAATGCTATAATATAAATACATCATCATAAAAAGAAAAAGAAAGGTCATGTTTGCATCTCTTCAATAGATATTGTGTACATTCGTCACTGCTATAGGAGAGGAACACACACACACTCATTCACTGCTATAGGAGAGGAACACACACACACACACACACACTCATTCACTGCTATAGGAGAGGAACACACACACACACACACACACTCATTCACTGCTAAAGGAGAGGAACACACACACACACACACTCATTCACTGCTATAGGAGAGAAACACACACACACACACTCAATCACTGCTATAGGAGAGGAACACACACACACACACACTCATTCACTGCTAAAGGAGAGGAACACACACACACACACACTCATTCACTGCTATAGGAGAGGAAGAAGTGGCTAAACTCTTTAATTAATCTAAATCAACATGTATGCTTGACCCTATACCGACTAGGCTATTAAAAGAGATGCTACCAGAGGTCATGGATCCTCTTCTTAATATCATTAATTCATCTTTGTCATATTCTTCAGAATAGACTCGAGGATTATGTTGGCATTAGTGGAACTGCATTGGCATGGTTTAAATCTTACTTATCTGACCGTTATCAGTTTGTAGCAGTAAATGAAGAGACGTCACACCGATCACAAGTTCAGTATGGAGTACCGCAAGGCTCAGTGTTAGGACCGTTGCTCTTCACCCTGTATATGCTACCACTGGGAGATATCATTAGGAAGCATGGCTACCACTGGGAGATATCATTAGGAAGCATGGCTACCACTGGGAGATATCATTAGGAAGCATGGCTACCACTGGGAGATATCATTAGGAAGCATGGCTACCACTGGGAGATATCATTAGGAAGCATGGCTACCACTGGGAGATATCATTAGGAAGCATGGCTACCACTGGGAGATATCATTAGGAAGCATGGCTACCACTGGGAGATATCATTAGGAAGCATGGCTACCACTGGGAGATATCATTAGGAAGCATGGCTACCACTGGGAGATATCATTAGGAAGCATGGCGTTAGTTTTCATTGTTATGCTGATGATACTCAGCTCTATATTTCTTCCTGAAGAAACTTACCAATTCACAAGATTAACGGAATGTATAGGTGATATAAAAAATTGGATGATCAGTAATTTCCTGCAACTTAATTCAGAAAAAAAACAGAAATTTTAATTATTGGACAAAAATGCTCCACAATTAGTAAACTAGAATACTGTCTAACCCTCGATGGCTGCTCTGTCAAGCCCTCGTCGTCAGTGAGGAACCTGGGTGTGCTCTTTGATACCAATCTCTCGTTTGAAAGCCATGTTTCTAGCATCTGTAAAACTCCAAATTCCCCAGATCTCAATCCAATCAAGCATCTGTGGGATTTGCTGAACAAACAAGTCGATCCATGGAGGCCCCACCTCGCAATTTACAGGACTTAAATGATCTGCTGCTAACATCTTGGTGCCGGATACCACAGCACACCTTCAGGTGGCTAGAGGAGTCCATGCCTCGACGGGTCAGCAAAAGGGGGACCAACACAATATAAGGAAGGGGGTCATAATGTTATGCCTGATGGGTGTATAATCATTATTTTTAATCAGAGAGTAATAAATTGCTTCACCTCTAAAATAACTTTTCTTTTCTGCTGATGTCATCAGTCCCTCCTCCAATCATCTGACTGCATTCCCCATGTTGTCAAGGATGAAAGTCCTTCCCTGTGTTCCTGAAGTGAGCATCTCCGTCTGAAGGCCGATCGTCTGGTCCGTCAGAGCAGCGGTCAAAGTCAGCGCCGGAGATCATGTTTTATTGGTATTAATGTTTGAAGTATTTACAGTCATGAGCTTGATTTACAGGGTCACGGGTTCAGCTGCTGCTCACGCTTGTGTGGACCAATGAAAGGAGTAGTTCACTCAAAAATCTAAATGAAAATCATTTACTCGCCCACACGCCGTTCCAAACATGCTTCATTTCCTTCTGCATGCAGTGATTTATACTGTCAGCCATCATAACAGCTACTATTCCATATTCTTTCTGTTTCAAAATAATGCATCTTAAAGTGCGTATATCTATGAGCAAAGATGGCAGTATGTTTAAATGATAAACAATGCACAATACAAATTTTAATGGCAGGTAAGAAATTCACTCGTCATTTACAAGCAAGCCAGAAGACCCTTGGGGCGAGGAATAAAAATAAGAGCAGAAATCAAACCGAAGCAGCAGTTTGAGCTCGTCCTATGTGTGACTGTCTGCTTTAGGGATGATGACTGATGCACATCTGCTGCGCTACAGCCGTTCCCGCTCGGTCTGAGTTGTGCTGGTTTCCATGGCGATGACCCTGTCATCAATCCCTTCACCTGGTAAACTAGTGAGTCAAGAGCTCCAGACAAAAGAGAACATAATGGAGCAGCTGTCCTGTTCCTGAGCTCAGCCGACAAAAACACCAGAGATACACCTGTGATGGATGGATATATACACTATATTGCCAAAAGTATTGGGACGCTCCTCCAGATCCCAGAGTTCAGGTGTTCAATCCCTTCATGGCCACAGGTGTATAAATCAAGCACTAGGCATGCAGACGCTTCTACACACATTTGTGAGAGAATGGCTCGCTCTCAGGAGCTCAGTGAACTCAAGCGTGGGACCGGGATAGGTTGCCACCTGTGCAATAAGGCCATTCCTGACATTTCCTCACTACTAAATATTCCACGCTCAACTGTTAGTGGGATTATAACAAAGAGGAAGCGATTGGGAACAACAGCAACTCAGCCACGAAGTGAAATCCCAGAGCGGGGTCAGCGCATGCTGAGGGTCACAGTGCGCAGAAGTCACCAACTTTCTGCAGAGTCAATCGCTCCAGACCTCCAAACTCCTGTGGCCTTCAGATGAGCTCAAGAACAGTGCGGAGAGAGCTTCATGGAATGGGAACGGGACTCGCCTGACTGCATTGTGCCAAGTGTAAAGTTTGGTGGAGGGGGGATTATGGGGTGGGGTTGTTTTTCAGGGGTTGGCCCCTTAGTTCCAGTGAAAGGAACTCTTAATGCTTCACCAAGACATTTTGGACGATTTCATGCTCCCAACTGCGGGATCAGTTTGGGGACGGCCCCTTCCTGTCCCAACATGACTGCGCTCCAGTGCACAAAGCGTCGCTCCATAAAGACATGGATGAGCGAGTTTGGTGTGGAGGAACTGGACTGGCCTGCACAGAGTCCTGAGCTCATCCCGATAGAACACCTTTGGGATGAATTAGAGCGGAGACTGCGAGCCAGGCCTTCTCGTCCAACATCAGTGCCTGACCTCACAAATGCGCTTCTAGAAGAATTCCCATAAACACACTCCTAAACCTTGAGGAAAGCCTTCCCAG
The DNA here is from genome assembly GCA_023029165.1 of Gobiocypris rarus. Classification (NCBI taxonomy): domain Eukaryota; kingdom Metazoa; phylum Chordata; class Actinopteri; order Cypriniformes; family Gobionidae; genus Gobiocypris; species Gobiocypris rarus. The sequence continues at coordinate 49,504,851 of CM040910.1, forward strand.
AAGAGCTGAAGCTGTTAGAGCTGCAAAGGGTGGCCGACTCCATATTAAACCCTACGGATTAAGAATGGGATGGTATTAAAGCTCATGTGCATGGAAAGACAGGCGTCCCAACACTTTTGGCAGTATAGTGTAGATGGATAGACGGACAGATGTAAGCGCTGTATATACGGCATCATGAACACTAGTTTACACTGGAATCTCAGAGTCATGGCCCTCAGGCTCTGAATGACACATTGAGTCTGAGATCATGATTTATTGCCTGTAAAACACTGGTGTGTATATAAACACACACACACATACACACACCTACACCTACAGATACAAGAGCTGCAGGTAAGAGTCCGTCTGTGAGCAAACATCTCAAGCAACTCCATTATTCTTCAGCATGAGTCCTAACCTGAGCCTGATTTCTCTCAGGTACTCATGGAGGGCTCTGTCTTTGTCCTGTTGCTGCTGTGTTTGGGGTTCATCAGTGCTCAGACTCAGGCTGGTCCGGGATGGTCAGCACAGAATATCTCAGCGAACAGAACCCGATGTGACGGGTGGATGAATGGATGGGTGGATGAATGGATGGGTGGATGGATGGATGGATGGATGGGTGGATGAATGGATGGGTGGATAAATGGATGGATGGACTGGATGAATGGGTGGGTGGATGAATGGATGGGTGGATGGATGGATGGACGGGTGGATGAATGGATGGGTGGATGGATGGATGGGTGGATGAATGGATGGGTGGATGGATGGGTGGATAAATGGATGGATGGATGGATGAATGGATAGACAGATAAAATGATTAATGATAGATGGATAGACAGAGGGATGGATCAGGTTAATTAATAAAAGTATTAATATCCGAAGAACTCCACTTTTGAACAGTAGTGCACATTCTATCGCCAATTGTAGTTAGTAATGTAATCTATTGATTACTTTTAGATTACTTTTGACCTAACTTGTTTATCACGTAGATTTGAATTAGTTTTGTATTAAATTCATATCAGGAACATTTGTTAAAAAGAGAAAATATATTAAATGATAGAGAAACTAATTCCATTTAACCAACAAACAGTTTATACTTTAATTACAAGTACTTCATTTTTGTAATCCAGATTACATTTAATGGTTTACCCCCACACACACACTAAATGTTTGTCGTCCTGAAGGTACCGAGTCGTTTCTCGAGGACTCGCTCCAGAGCTCCGGGTTTTCCCGAGTGGACCGTGCTCAAACTGTGTTTGATCTGGACGATCTCAGCGGTCCTGTCCGCTCCGGAGGCTGTGGCGTTCGATCGGATCTCCATGGATTACAGAGGTGAGCGTCTGCGGATCTGCCTGCTCCATCCCGTCCAATCCTCTGCGTTCATGCAGGTAAACTCACACACTGGAGGAATCAGCTTGAGCACATTCACACGACTCTTCTGTAGAAAGATATGAAATAATAACGTACAGGAACTCTAGTGGTGGCAGCTTTTGCATCAGTGTGATGAGTCTAATGATGCTGTGCTTCCTCTTTATTCTTCTTCCAGTTTTATAAAATGGCCAAGGACTGGTGGCTGTTTGTGTTTTATTTCCTGGTCCCGCTGACGTGCACCGCCGTCTTCTACTCTCTGATGACCCGCAGGATCTTCAGCGGGAGCGTCCCGGACAAACACATGAAGCAGGTGCAGCTCCAGAGCGATCAGGCTTTAAACCTGCACGCACAGTTCACAGCTTTTACATTTAGAAAGATCTGTTATCGTGTGAGCGGGTGTAACGCTATATTCCTGCTGCTCCGTAAGCGCCACCTACTGGCAGAGAGTGAGCTTGCATTTCCCTTACCGCTTGGTGCTCTTTTTTACATAACACATTTTTTAGTAATCATCATAAATTAGGTATCATTCGAAACCTCAAAATTCATCCTGTGAAACCCGTTTTGAAATCGGATGTTGCGTTACCATGGAAACAGTACTCTAAATTCTACCAACGGGCTCCTCCCATAGTGGGCGGGGTCAAGATTACAACATTTATAATCAAAACCTTTTCTTTACAAAACCCATATCGTCGGAAAGGTCTGAGTCTCAAGGTTGCATATTTGGTGGCTGTTTTGTGATAGAAGTGATATTTGGACAGAAATTTAGAAACTTGTTACCGGAGAATGCATTAATAAAATCGATGAAATATGTACGACACTCGCTAGCTCGCCTCAACAAAATCTTTAATTTCTGTGATATCAACTTCAAATTTGGAACACAACTTGGATAGACATATGGCATTGATTTTATAGTAATATTAGAGTAAAAATTTACAGAAAGTGGTTGTAAAAATGGGTAAAAGGCTAACATGTGAGGTTTATCATATATAAAACTTGTTGTTTTTGTGTATTTGAGCTGTAAAGTTGTTTACTGTAAATCATGTTTTTCCAGTTTAAGATGTTACCTCTAACCGCCCATATATTAATATTTTGTATGCGAGACTTAAAACATGTCTTAAAAATCCATACATTTGATTTAAAACCCCTGCAGATTAAGTTGAAGAACTAAGATTACTAAAACTAACACTGATTTAGCATGCTTTTGCCATTTTTATTATTATTTTTTCCCCAGCTTTAGTAGTTGAGATTATTGTTTAGCTCAGCTAGGCAGCGTTTCTAGTTGACAGTAGCAGCACTGATGATGTGATCGATCCGTGTGTGTTCGGCAGAGACGCGAGGCGGCCCAGACCGTCTTCTGTCTGGTTCTGGTGTTCGCCGTCTGCTGGTTTCCTCTTCACCTCAGCAGGATCCTCAAGTTAACCATCTACGATGAGCACGACCCCAACAGATGCAGCTTACTGAGGTCAGATATCATAAAACACATTCATATACACACACATAAGCTCTACAGATCAGCTCCATACACACATGGCATGAAGACTGGACTCTTTTAAACACATTTATAATCAGTGCTTCTCTCGCCTCTTCATTATCTTGGGAGGTGTGTTGGGTGCTAATGTAATCGTTGGCTTCCGCTCTTGAGTCTATGGCAGCCCATAGAACCGCTTGCAAGAAAGTTATGAAATTTGGAACACTGATAGAGGACAGTCTGAACTGACACCAGAGCAAATTTGGAGTCTCTAACACAATCCCTCTAGCGCCACCACCTGTCCAAAGTTACACTCACGTTTCATAACTTTTGAGCCGTAAGGGCTAGAAACAAAAAAATCCGCCATTTTGAGTTCTCCAAACTCCTACTAGGCCGTTCAGCTGATTTTCACAAAAATTTAAACAGATCATCTTCAGACCATTCCGGCAAAAGTTATGGAATTCAAGTTGATTCGTCAAACCGTTCTTGAATAACACGCAAACGAATTCGACGAAGTGCACACCAAAATGGACGTGAGGCTCTATCTCCGCAGCGCTTTAGTGTATTCTGACTAAACTTGGTGTGTGTTGTGACATCCATGACCTGAGGCGACCTGCAACATTTCGGCACAGCGCCACCTAGTGGTCCGGAGATATGAAAAATAATCATTTTTGCTTAGAACTTCTAAATGGGTTGGCCAAAAATCACAAGGTCTCTTTAGATTTGTTGCAGCATGGCGAGTTGAACGATTCGCAATTCTTCCATATTGGGCGTCGGCCATTTTGAAATTTGTCTTAAAAAGCTGTATTTTACAAACGCATTGGCGTATCATTACGATGCTCGGTATGGGTCATCGCAACCATGCTCTGACAGTAGGCATGGGGCAGCGTCACTTTTAACTGTGGAATTTCCAAAAATGCTAATAACTTTAGAATTCATTAGGTCATGCTGAGAACATGAAAACCAATTTTGCCATATTTGGCCAAACTTCCTACACTTCCTACACTTCCATATACTTTTTCGAACTCCTCCTAGACAGTCTGTCCGATTTTCACCAAAATCTAATCGTATCATCTTCAGACAGTGCAGACAAAAAGCTTTGGATTTCGTGTCGATATGACGAAATTCATGTAGCGCAGCAACAAAGTTGAGGCACGATGCCAAAATGACTCTGAGGCTGTATCTCTGCACTGCTTTGGCATACTGACACCTCACTCTGACCACACCACAGCGCCACCTATTGGTCAATCATTATTAGTGTCTATATTTATGATTTTTCAGCCATTGTAATGTCTTTTGTTGCAGTCGGTCGGATGCGTGAATTATCGTGCCTTCTGTGTGCCCTTAATGGCTGCTTGCAGCTATATTTATTAGGGCCGGGACTCGATTAAAAAAATTAATCTAATTAATTAGAGGCTTTGTAATTAATTAATCGAAATTAATCGCATTTTAATTGCATATATTTGACCTGAGAACAGTGAGAAGTAATTTTTTTCACATGGATTTTTAGTATACCATTGAATAATGACTGAATACATAACCTTAATCAACAAAATTTTGTTTATTTATTTATGTCCAGCGTTTTGCGTTGAGGTGATATTTGAGGCTCGATGTGCTGCGGTGATACGCAAATTCCTTGTTGCATAGCTTCCACACAACCATGCTCTTGTCGACGCTTCCATCCTTTCGTTTTTTAAAACAAAATTTCCCATCCACGGGGCCAAGCAAAGCAGTCGTCAGCTTCTTCGTTCATCTTCACTGTGGTTTGTTGTGTTCAGAAGTCAAGAACGCTAGTTGGTGTTCCAGTATAATCGGTCCGTCGAAACTCATTCATTGAAAAACGTTCCGCGGTGCAAAAATAAGTTAAAATTGTTATCTATTTTTTGCGTAATTAATCTTAATTAACGCGTTAAAGTCAAGCAATTAATTAATCTTAATTAACGCGTTAAAGTCCCGGCCCTAATATTTATTATTATTATTTTTGCGATTGAGCTTGTTGTGATGCATCATGCGATAATCTCCATCATAATTATGCTGCTTATTTTCTGTGGGCATCATGTCTCCAAATACTGTATCTCACTGCAGGTGTTTGTGACCACAGAGATGCACTGTTTGTAGTGATTGTGATCATATATTCTCGACGCTGTGATGTTGTTTTAGCACTTTTCTTGTTCTCGACTACATCGGCCTCAACATGGCATCAGTGAATTCCTGCATCAACCCCGTGGCTCTGTATGTGGTCAGCAAAAGATTCAGAAAGTACTTCAAGGTGAGACCTGCTCCTCACCTCTTAAGCGTGGCAGAAATGCTGTCTGAAACTGAAGTTATCTGCCCATATTGTTATTATTATACACTACCGGACAAAAGTCTCACCACGGCTTATTATAAATGTCTTTACTGTCACTTTTGATCAGTTTAATGTGTCCTTGATCAATAAAATAATCCATTTCTTATATATATTCCCCTAGTTAAATGAAATGAAATGCATGAGTAAAGGAGTATGTAGTGTTGAACGTGTGGCTGTCAGGGAGGTTACATTAGATTGTGAATAAACTGTATTTCTAGTCATTGACAGAACATGATGAAAGGAAACAGAGAAGCAGAATTAATGAGCACTGTGATTGGCTGAGCCGTAAACGCAGCACTGGAAGCGATTAAACCGGATCAGATCTTTAGATTAGCCGAGGCGGATTGAGGCGCACACTCTTTGTTTACAGATGAATTATGAATAGGTATTATGTATCGCAGGAAATTGGATGTGACAGCAGGTGAACTGTGGATTCTCCTCATTTTATTCTCCTGACAGAGGGAAAAGTTAGAGTTTGACTTTACATAAAAGTGACCTTGTGCACAACATTTCCATAAATCATGTATGAAGCCTCGTGTTAATCTGCTCAGGCACATCATTTGCATATGTTTAGTGCGTTAGCTGTGATTGTGAAGGTGTTCTCGTGCTAATCCTCTGTGCTTCCCGACAGGCGGCTCTCTGCGCTCCTCGCTTCTGTCCATCCAGCCTCGTCCTCCGGCAGGAAGAGAGGAGAAGTTTCATGAGGTCAAAGGTCACAGAGCCGCCGTCTGACCACACCGCCTCAGTCAAGCAAGAGTCACCGCCTGCCGACAGACACAGAAACGCCTTTCTAATGAACTTTGCATGTCTTAGAAGATTAGATTAGCTTGGATTATATGCATTATATGAGCCCAACAGCAGTCCTGCGTCTCACGGGTGATCTGGGGCAATAGCCAACCATACATCGGGCTTATAAATCACACAGGACGAGTTTTTTTGAGAAAGTAAAAATGCAGAATGTTTCCTGTGATGGGTAGGTTTAGGGCTGTGTGTGTGTGTGTGTGTGTGTGTGTGTGTGTGTGTGTGTGTGTGTGTGTGTGTGTGTGTGTGTGTGTGTGTGGACTGGTAATCCCTACGGTATGGGGACAAAATGTCCCCACAAAGATGGCAATATCCAAAATTTTTGTCCTTGTGGGGACATTTTTTGGTCCCCATGAGGAAAACATCTTATAAATCACACTAAGGGATGTTTTTTGAAAATGTAACAATGCAGCATGTCTCCTGTGTGTGTGTGTGTGTGTGTGTGTGTGTGTGTGTGTGTGTGTGTGTGTGTGTGTGTGTGTGTGTGTGTGTGTGTGTGTGTGTGTGTGTGTGTGTGGGTGGCATCGTCACATTGTGTGTTGTAATACTCATTTTGTACCAAATGTGATTATTAAAGTAAAATGTTCTTAACATCAAACCTTGAAATTTGTTAATATTGTCATACAAATTTGCACACCAATATATGCAATAAGAAAAAAGAATTGCTTTTGTAATTGCAGAAGTGTAACATAGTGTGATTTACAAATACATGTAGCAAACAATGATTGTATTATAACTAATATAGTACAACAACGCTAAAATAGTTTCTGAAAGAGATTAATCTGATCATAACTCCAGTATCAGTGTAATATTCCTCCAGTGTAGATCAGCTGTTCTCTGTGTGAATATATAGCGCTTCTGTTCATTATCTGATCATAACTCCAGTATCAGTGTAATATTCCTCAGTGTAGATCAGCTGTTCTCTGTGTGAATATATAGCGCTTCTGTTCATTATCTGATCATAACTCCAGTATCAGTGTAATATTCCTCAGTGTGGATCAGCTGTTCTCTGTGTGAATATATAGCGCTTCTGTTCATTATCTGATCATAACTCCAGTATCAGAGTAATATTCCTCAGTGTAGATCAGCTGTTCTCTGTGTGAATATATAGTGCTTCTGTTCATTATCTGATCATAACTCCAGTATCAGTGTAATATTCCTCCAGTGTAGATCAGCTGTTCTCTGTGTGAATATATAGTGCTTCTGTTCATTATCTGATCATAACTCCAGTATCAGTGTAATATTCCTCAGTGTAGATCAGCTGTTCTCTGTGTGAATATATAGTGCTTCTGTTCATTATCTGATCATAACTCCAGTATCAGTGTAATATTCCTCCAGTGTAGATCAGCTGTTCTCTGTGTGAATATATAGTGCTTCTGTTCATTATCTGATCATAACTCCAGTATCAGTGTAATATTCCTCAGTGTAGATCAGCTGTTCTCTGTGTGAATATATAGTGCTTCTGTTCATTATCTGATCATAACTCCAGTATCAGTGTAATATTCCTCCAGTGTAGATCAGCTGTTCTCTGTGTGAATATATAGTGCTTCTGTTCATTATCTGATCATAACTCCAGTATCAGTGTAATATTCCTCAGTGTAGATCAGCTGTTCTCTGTGTGAATATATAGCGCTTCTGTTCATTATCTGATCATAACTCCAGTATCAGTGTAATATTCCTCAGTGTAGATCAGCTGTTCTCTGTGTGAATATATAGCGCTTCTGTTCATTATCTGATCATAACTCCAGTATCAGTGTAATATTCCTCCAGTGTAGATCAGCTGTTCTCTGTGTGAATATATAGCTTCTGTTCATTATCTGATCATAACTCCAGTATCAGTGTAATATTCCTCCAGTGTAGATCAGCTGTTCTCTGTGTGAATATATAGTGCTTCTGTTCATTATCTGATCATAACTCCAGTATCAGTGTAATATTCCTCCAGTGTAGATCAGCTGTTCTCTGTGTGAATATATAGTGCTTCTGCTCATTATCTGATCATAACTCCAGTATCAGTGTAATATTCCTCAGTGTAGATCAGCTGTTCTCTGTGTGAATATATAGCGCTTCTGTTCATTATCTGATCATAACTCCAGTATCAGTGTAATATTCCTCCAGTGTAGATCAGCTGTTCTCTGTGTGAATATATAGTGCTTCTGTTCATTATCTGATCATAACTCCAGTATCAGTGTAATATTCCTCCAGTGTAGATCAGCTGTTCTCTTTGTGAATATATAGCGCTTCTGTTCATTATCTGATCATAACTCCAGTATCAGTGTAATATTCCTCCAGTGTAGATCAGCTGTTCTCTGTGTGAATATATAGTGCTTCTGTTCATTATCTGATCATAACTCCAGTATCAGTGTAATATTCCTCTAGTGTAGATCAGCTGTTCTCTGTGTGAATATATAGCGCTTCTGTTCATTATCTGATCATAACTCCAGTATCAGTGTAATATTCCTCCAGTGTAGATCAGCTGTTCTCTGTGTGAATATATAGCGCTTCTGCTCATTATCTGATCATAACTCCAGTATCAGTGTAATATTCCTCCAGTGTAGATCAGCTGTTCTCTGTGTGAATATATAGTGCTTCTGTTCATTATCTGATCATAACTCCAGTACCAGTGTAATATTCCTCCAGTGTAGATCAGCTGTTCTCTGTGTGAATATATAGTGCTTCTGCTCAGTATCTGATCATAACTCCAGTACCAGTGTAATATTCCTCCAGTGTAGATCAGCTGTTCTCTGTGTGAATATATAGTGCTTCTGCTCATTATCTGATCATAACTCCAGTATCAGTGTAATATTCCTCCAGTGTAGATCAGCTGTTCTCTGTGTGAATATATAGTGCTTCTGTTCATTATCTGATCATAACTCCAGTATCAGTGTAATATTCCTCCAGTGTAGATCAGCTGTTCTCTGTTTGAATATATAGTGCTTCTGTTCATTATCTGATCATAACTCCAGTATCAGTGTAATATTCCTCCAGTGTAGATCAGCTGTTCTCTGTGTGAATATATGCTTCTGTTCATTATCTGATCATAACTCCAGTATCAGTGTAATATTCCTCCAGTGTAGATCAGCTGTTCTCTGTGTGAATATATAGTGCTTCTGCTCATTATCTGATCATAACTCCAGTATCAGTGTAATATTCCTCCAGTGTAGATCAGCTGTTCTCTGTGTGAATATATAGTGCTTCTGCTCATTATCTGATCATAACTCCAGTATCAGTGTAATATTCCTCCAGTGTAGATCAGCTGTTCTCTGTGTGAATATATAGTGCTTCTGTTCATTATCTGATCATAACTCCAGTACCAGTGTAATATTCCTCCAGTGTAGATCAGCTGTTCTCTGTGTGAATATATAGTGCTTCTGCTCATTATCTGATCATAACTCCAGTATCAGTGTAATATTCCTCCAGTGTAGATCAGCTGTTCTCTGTGTGAATATATAGTGCTTCTGCTCAGTATCTGATCATAACTCCAGTATCAGTGTAATATTCCTCAGTGTAGATCAGCTGTTCTCTGTGTGAATATATAGTGCTTCTGTTCATTATCTGATCATAACTCCAGTATCAGTGTAATATTCCTCAGTGTAGATCAGCTGTTCTCTGTGTGAATATATAGTGCTTCTGCTCATTATCTGATCATAACTCCAGTATAAGTGTAATATTCCTCAGTGTAGATCAGCTGTTCTCTGTGTGAATATATAGTGCTTCTGTTCATTATCTGATCATAACTGCAGTATCAGTGTAATATTCCTCCAGTGTTGATTGGCTGTTCTCTGTTTGAATATATAGTGCTTCTGCTCAGTATCTGATCATAACTCCAGTATCAGTGTAATATTCCTCCAGTGTAGATCAGCTGTTCTCTGTGTGAATATATAGTGCTTCTGTTCATTATCTGATCATAACTCCAGTATCAGTGTAATATTCCTCCAGTGTAGATCAGCTGTTCTCTGTGTGAATATATAGCGCTGTTCATTATCTGATCATAACTCCAGTATCAGTGTAATATTCCTCCAGTGTAGATAAGCTGATCTCTGTGTGAATATATAGCGCTTCTGTTCATTATCTGATCATAACTCCAGTATCAGTGTAATATTCCTCAGTGTAGATCAGCTGATCTCTGTGTGAATATATAGCGCTTCTGTTCATTATCTGATCATAACTCCAGTATCAGTGTAATATTCCTCAGTGTAGATCAGCTGATCTCTGTGTGAATATGGCGCTTCTGTTCATTATCTGATCATAACTCCAGTATCAGTGTAATATTCCTCCAGTGTAGATCAGCTGTTCTCTGTGTGAATATATAGCGCTTCTGTTCATTATCTGATCATAACTCCAGTATCAGTGTAATATTCCTCCAGTGTAGATCAGCTGATCTCTGTGTGAATATATAGTGCTTCTGTTCATTATCTGATCATAACTCCAGTATCAGTGTAATATCCCTCCAGTGTAGATCAGCTGTTCTCTTTGTGAATATATAGCGCTTCTGTTCATTATCTGATCATAACTCCAGTATCAGTGTATAATTCCTCCAGTGTAGATCAGCTGTTCTCTTTGTGAATATATAGTGCTTCTGTTCATTATCTGATCATAACTCCAGTATCAGTGTAATATTCCTCCAGTGTAGATCAGCTGTTCTCTGTGTGAATATATAGCGCTTCTGTTCATTATCTGATCATAACTCCAGTATCAGTGTAATATTCCTCCAGTGTAGATAAGCTGATCTCTGTGTGAATATATAGCGCTTCTGTTCATTATCTGATCATAACTCCAGTATCAGTGTAATATTCCTCAGTGTAGATCAGCTGATCTCTGTGTGAATATGTGCGCTTCTGTTCATTATCTGATCATAACTCCAGTATCAGTGTAATATTCCTCAGTGTAGATCAGCTGATCTCTGTGTGAATATATAGCGCTTCTGTTCATTATCTGATCATAACTCCAGTATCAGTGTAATATTCCTCCAGTGTAGATCAGCTGATCTCTGTGTGAATATATAGCGCTTCTGTTCATTATCTGATCATAACTCCAGTATCAGTGTAATATCCCTCCAGTGTAGATCAGCTGTTCTCTTTGTGAATATATAGCGCTTCTGTTCATTATCTGATCATAACTCCAGTATCAGTGTAATATTCCTCCAGTGTAGATCAGCTGTTCTCTTTGTGAATATATAGCGCTTCTGCTCATTATCTGATCATAACTCCAGTATCAGTGTAATATCCTCCAGTGTAGATCAGCTGTTCTCTTTGAATATATAGCGCTTCTGCTCATTATCTGATCATAACTCCAGTATCAGTGTAATATTCCTCCAGTGTAGATCAGCTGTTCTCTGTGTGAATATATAGTGCTTCTGTTCATTATCTGATCATAACTCCAGTATCAGTGTAATATTCCTCCAGTGTAGATCAGCTGTTCTCTTTGAATATATAGCGCTTCTGTTCATTTTCTGATCATAACTCCAGTATCAGTGTAATATTCCTCCAGTGTAGATCAGCTGTTCTCTTTGTGAATATATAGCGCTTCTGTTCATTATCTGATCATAACTCCAGTATCAGTGTAATATTCCTCCAGTGTAGATCAGCTGTTCTCTGTGTGAATATATAGCGCTTCTGCTCATTATCTGATCATAACTCCAGTATCAGTGTAATATTCCTCAGTGTAGATCAGCTGTTCTCTGTGTGAATATATAGTGCTTCTGCTCATTATCTGATCATAACTCCAGTATCAGTGTAATATTCCTCCAGTGTAGATCAGCTGTTCTCTGTGTGAATATATAGCGCTTCTGCTCATTATCTGATCATAACTCCAGTATCAGTGTAATATTCCTCAGTGTAGATCAGCTGTTCTCTGTGTGAATATATAGTGCTTCTGTTCATTATCTGATCATAACTCCAGTATCAGTGTAATATTCCTCCAGTGTAGATCAGCTGTTCTCTGTGTGAATATATAGTGCTTCTGCTCATTATCTGATCATAACTCCAGTATCAGTGTAATATTCCTCCAGTGTAGATCAGCTGTTCTCTGTGTGAATATATAGCGCTTCTGTTCATTATCTGATCATAACTCCAGTATCAGTGTAATATTCCTCCAGTGTAGATCAGCTGTTCTCTGTGTGAATATAGTGCTTCTGTTCATTATCTGATCATAACTCCAGTACCAGTGTAATATTCCTCCAGTGTAGATCAGCTGTTCTCTGTGTGAATATATAGTGCTTCTGCTCATTATCTGATCATAACTCCAGTATCAGTGTAATATTCCTCCAGTGTAGATCAGCTGTTCTCTGTGTGAATATATAGTGCTTCTGTTCATTATCTGATCAAAACTCCAGTATCAGTGTAATATTCCTCCAGTGTAGATCAGCTGTTCTCTGTGTGAATATATAGTGCTTCTGTTCATTATCTGATCATAACTCCAGTATCAGTGTAATATTCCTCCAGTGTAGATCAGCTGTTCTCTGTGTGAATATATAGCTTCTGTTCATTATCTGATCATAACTCCAGTATCAGTGTAATATTCCTCAGTGTAGATCAGCTGTTCTCTGTGTGAATATATAGCGCTTCTGTTCATTATCTGATCATAACTCCAGTATCAGTGTAATATTCCTCCAGTGTAGATCAGCTGTTCTCTGTGTGAATATATAGCACTTCTGTTCATTATCTGATCATAACTCCAGTATCAGTGTAATATTCCTCCAGTGTAGATCAGCTGTTCTCTGTGTGAATATATAGTGCTTCTGTTCATTATCTGATCATAACTCCAGTATCAGTGTAATATTCCTCCAGTGTAGATCAGCTGTTCTCTGTGTGAATATATAGTGCTTCTGTTCATTATCTGATCATAACTCCAGTATCAGTGTAATATTCCTCCAGTGTAGATCGGCTGTTCTCTGTGTAAATATATAGCGCTTCTGTTCATTATCTGATCATAACTCCAGTATCAGTGTAATATTCCTCCAGTGTAGATCAGCTGTTCTCTGTGTGAATATATAGTGCTTCTGTTCATTATCTGATCATAACTCCAGTATCAGTGTAATATTCCTCCAGTGTAGATCGGCTGTTCTCTGTGTAAATATATAGCGCTTCTGTTCATTATCTGATCATAACTCCAGTATCAGTGTAATATTCCTCCAGTGTAGATCAGCTGTTCTCTGTGTGAATATATAGTGCTTCTGTTCATTATCTGATCATAACTCCAGTATCAGTGTAATATTCCTCCAGTGTAGATCAGCTGTTCTCTGTGTGAATATATAGCGCATCTGTTCATTATCTGATCATAACTCCAGTATCAGTGTAATATTCCTCAGTGTAGATCAGCTGTTCTCTGTGTGAATATATAGTGCTTCTGTTCATTATCTGATCATAACTCCAGTATCAGTGTAATATTCCTCCAGTGTAGATCAGCTGTTCTCTGTGTGAATATATAGTGCTTCTGTTCATTATCTGATCATAACTCCAGTATCAGTGTAATATTCCTCCAGTGTAGATCAGCTGTTCTCTGTGTGAATATATAGCGCTTCTGTTCATTATCTGATCATAACTCCAGTATCAGTGTAATATTCCTCAGTGTAGATCAGCTGTTCTCTGTGTGAATATATAGTGCTTCTGTTCATTATCTGATCATAACTCCAGTATCAGTGTAATATTCCTCCAGTGTAGATCAGCTGTTCTCTGTGTGAATATATAGTGCTTCTGTTCATTATCTGATCATAACTCCAGTATCAGTGTAATATTCCTCAGTGTAGATCAGCTGTTCTCTGTGTGAATATATAGTGCTTCTGTTCATTATCTGATCATAACTCCAGTATCAGTGTAATATTCCTCCAGTGTAGATCAGCTGTTCTCTGTGTGAATATATAGTGCTTCTGTTCATTATCTGATCATAACTCCAGTATCAGTGTAATATTCCTCCAGTGTAGATCAGCTGTTCTCTGTGTGAATATATAGCTTCTGTTCATTATCTGATCATAACTCCAGTATCAGTGTAATATTCCTCAGTGTAGATCAGCTGTTCTCTGTGTGAATATATAGTGCTTCTGTTCATTATCTGATCATAACTCCAGTATCAGTGTAATATTCCTCCAGTGTAGATCAGCTGTTCTCTGTGTGAATATATAGTGCTTCTGTTCATTATCTGATCATAACTCCAGTATCAGTGTAATATTCCTCAGTGTAGATCAGCTGTTCTCTGTGTGAATATATAGTGCTTCTGTTCATTATCTGATCATAACTCCAGTATCAGTGTAATATTCCTCCAGTGTAGATCAGCTGTTCTCTGTGTGAATATATAGTGCTTCTGTTCATTATCTGATCATAACTCCAGTATCAGTGTAATATTCCTCCAGTGTAGATCAGCTGTTCTCTGTGTGAATATATAGTGCTTCTGTTCATTATCTGATCATAACTCCAGTATCAGTGTAATATTCCTCCAGTGTAGATCAGCTGTTCTCTGTGTGAATATATAGTGCTTCTGTTCATTATCTGATCATAACTCCAGTATCAGTGTAATATTCCTCAGTGTAGATCAGCTGTTCTCTGTGTGAATATATAGCGCTTCTGTTCATTATCTGATCATAACTCCAGTATCAGTGTAATATTCCTCAGTGTAGATCAGCTGTTCTCTGTGTGAATATATAGTGCTTCTGTTCATTATCTGATCATAACTCCAGTATCAGTGTAATATTCCTCCAGTGTAGATCAGCTGTTCTCTGTGTGAATATATAGTGCTTCTGTTCATTATCTGATCATAACTCCAGTATCAGTGTAATATTCCTCCAGTGTAGATCAGTTGTTCTCTGTGTGAATATATAGTGCTTCTGTTCATTATCTGATCATAACTCCAGTATCAGTGTAATATTCCTCCAGTGTAGATCAGCTGTTCTCTGTGTGAATATATAGTGCTTCTGTTCATTATCTGATCATAACTCCAGTATCAGTGTAATATTCCTCAGTGTAGATCAGCTGTTCTCTGTGTGAATATATAGTGCTTCTGTTCATTATCTGATCATAACTCCAGTATCAGTGTAATATTCCTCAGTGTAGATCAGCTGTTCTCTGTGTGAATATATAGTGCTTCTGTTCATTATCTGATCATAACTCCAGTATCAGTGTAATATTCCTCAGTGTAGATCAGCTGTTCTCTGTGTGAATATATAGTGCTTCTGTTCATTATCTGATCATAACTCCAGTATCAGTGTAATATTCCTCCAGTGTAGATCAGCTGTTCTCTGTGTGAATATATAGTGCTTCTGTTCATTATCTGATCATAACTCCAGTATCAGTGTAATATTCCTCCAGTGTAGATCAGCTGTTCTCTGTGTGAATATATAGCGCTTCTGTTCATTATCTGATCATAACTCCAGTATCAGTGTAATATTCCTCAGTGTAGATCAGCTGTTCTCTGTGTGAATATATAGCGCTTCTGTTCATTATCTGATCATAACTCCAGTATCAGTGTAATATTCCTCAGTGTAGATCAGCTGTTCTCTGTGTGAATATATAGTGCTTCTGTTCATTATCTGATCATAACTCCAGTATCAGTGTAATATTCCTCCAGTGTAGATCAGCTGTTCTCTGTGTGAATATATAGTGCTTCTGTTCATTATCTGATCATAACTCCAGTATCAGTGTAATATTCCCCAGTGTAGATCAGCTGTTCTCTGTGTGAATATATAGTGCTTCTGTTCATTATCTGATCATAACTCCAGTATCAGTGTAATATTCCTCCAGTGTAGATCAGCTGTTCTCTGTGTGAATATATAGTGCTTCTGTTCATTATCTGATCATAACTCCAGTATCAGTGTAATATTCCTCCAGTGTAGATCAGCTGTTCTCTGTGTGAATATATAGCTTCTGTTCATTATCTGATCATAACTCCAGTATCAGTGTAATATTCCTCAGTGTGGATCAGCTGTTCTCTGTGTGAATATATAGTGCTTCTGTTCATTATCTGATCATAACTCCAGTATCAGTGTAATATTCCTCAGTGTAGATCAGCTGTTCTCTGTGTGAATATATAGTGCTTCTGTTCATTATCTGATCATAACTCCAGTATCAGTGTAATATTCCTCCAGTGTAGATCAGCTGTTCTCTGTGTGAATATATAGTGCTTCTGTTCATTATCTGATCATAACTCCAGTATCAGTGTAATATTCCTCCAGTGTAGATCAGCTGTTCTCTGTGTGAATATATAGCGCTTCTGTTCATTATCTGATCATAACTCCAGTATCAGTGTAATATTCCTCCAGTGTAGATCAGCTGTTCTCTGTGTGAATATATAGTGCTTCTGTTCATTATCTGATCATAACTCCAGTATCAGTGTAATATTCCTCCAGTGTAGATCAGCTGTTCTCTGTGTGAATATATAGTGCTTCTGTTCATTATCTGATCATAACTCCAGTATCAGTGTAATATTCCTCCAGTGTAGATCAGCTGTTCTCTGTGTGAATATATAGTGCTTCTGCTCATTATCTGATCATAACTCCAGTATCAGTGTAATATTCCTCAGTGTAGATCAGCTGTTCTCTGTGTGAATATATAGTGCTTCTGTTCATTGTCTGATCATAACTCCAGTATCAGTGTAATATTCCTCCAGTGTAGATCAGCTGTTCTCTGTGTGAATATATAGTGCTTCTGTTCATTGTCTGATCATAACTCCAGTATCAGTGTAATATTCCTCCAGTGTAGATCAGCTGTTCTCTGTGTGAATATATAGTGCTTCTGTTCATTATCTGATCATAACTCCAGTATCAGTGTAATATTCCTCCAGTGTAGATCAGCTGTTCTCTGTGTGAATATATAGTGCTTCTGTTCATTATCTGATCATAACTCCAGTATCAGTGTAATATTCCTCAGTGTAGATCAGCTGTTCTCTGTGTGAATATATAGTGCTTCTGTTCATTATCTGATCATAACTCCAGTATCAGTGTAATATTCCTCAGTGTAGATCGGCTGTTCTCTGTGTGAATATATAGTGCTTCTGTTCATTATCTGATCATAACTCCAGTATCAGTGTAATATTCCTCCAGTGTAGATCAGCTGTTCTCTGTGTGAATATATAGTGCTTCTGTTCATTATCTGATCATAACTCCAGTATCAGTGTAATATTCCTCCAGTGTAGATCAGCTGTTCTCTGTGTGAATATATAGTGCTTCTGTTCATTATCTGATCATAACTCCAGTATCAGTGTAATATTCCTCCAGTGTAGATCAGCTGTTCTCTGTGTGAATATATAGTGCTTCTGTTCATTATCTGATCATAACTCCAGTATCAGTGTAATATTCCTCAGTGTAGATCAGCTGTTCTCTGTGTGAATATATAGCGCTTCTGCTCATTATCTGATCATAACTCCAGTATCAGTGTAATATTCCTCAGTGTAGATCAGCTGTTCTCTGTGTGAATATATAGCGCTTCTGTTCATTATCTGATCATAACTCCAGTATCAGTGTAATATTCCTCCAGTGTAGATCAGCTGTTCTCTGTGTGAATATATAGTGCTTCTGTTCATTATCTAATCATAACTCCAGTATCAGTGTAATATTCCTCCAGTGTAGATCAGCTGTTCTCTGTGTGAATATATAGCGCTTCTGTTCATTATCTGATCATAACTCCAGTATCAGTGTAATATTCCTCAGTGTAGATCGGCTGTTCTCTGTGTGAATATATAGTGCTTCTGTTCATTATCTGATCATAACTCCAGTATCAGTGTAATATTCCTCCAGTGTAGATCAGCTGTTCTCTGTGTGAATATATAGTGCTTCTGTTCATTATCTGATCATAACTCCAGTATCAGTGTAATATTCCTCCAGTGTAGATCAGCTGTTCTCTGTGTGAATATATAGTGCTTCTGTTCATTATCTGATCATAACTCCAGTATCAGTGTAATATTCCTCCAGTGTAGATCAGCTGTTCTCTGTGTGAATATATAGTGCTTCTGCTCATTATCTGATCATAACTCCAGTATCAGTGTAATATTCCTCCAGTGTAGATCAGCTGTTCTCTGTGTGAATATATAGTGCTTCTGTTCATTATCTGATCATAACTCCAGTATCAGTGTAATATTCCTCAGTGTAGATCAGCTGTTCTCTGTGTGAATATATAGTGCTTCTGTTCATTATCTGATCATAACTCCAGTATCAGTGTAATATTCCTCCAGTGTAGATCAGCTGTTCTCTGTGTGAATATATAGTGCTTCTGTTCATTATCTGATCATAACTCCAGTATCAGTGTAATATTCCTCCAGTGTAGATCAGCTGTTCTCTGTGTGAATATATAGCGCTTCTGTTCATTATCTGATCATAACTCCAGTATCAGTGTAATATTCCTCCAGTGTAGATCAGCTGATCTCTGTGTGAATATATAGCGCTTCTGTTCATTATCTGATCATAACTCCAGTATCAGTGTAATATTCCTCCAGTGTAGATCAGCTGTTCTCTGTGTGAATATATAGTGCTTCTGTTCATTATCTGATCATAACTCCAGTATCAGTGTAATATTCCTCCAGTGTAGATCAGCTGTTCTCTGTGTGAATATATAGTGCTTCTGTTCATTATCTGATCATAACTCCAGTATCAGTGTAATATTCCTCCAGTGTAGATCAGCTGTTCTCTGTGTGAATATATAGTGCTTCTGTTCATTATCTGATCATAACTCCAGTATCAGTGTAATATTCCTCAGTGTAGATCAGCTGTTCTCTGTGTGAATATATAGTGCTTTTGATGAGTAGAAAGTTCAAAAGAACAGCATTTATTAAAATTCTTTTGTAACATTATAAATGTCACTTTTGATCAGTTTAATGTGTCAATTCTGAATAAAAGTAGCTTATTAATTTTCTTCTTGCTAAAAATCTGAGTGGTTGTCTTTGTGAATATCATACTGTATGCTCCATATGTTCTGCCGGATGAAGTCACGAGACGAAGCTTATTATTGTGTAGCAGAAACTGGCATCATCACATCTGCTGTTGGCAGGTGAGCCACACACACACACACACACACACACACACACACACACACACACACACTCACACACTCCCTCAGGGTTTGTTGACTCAATCCCAGCCATTACATAAAGTGCTGTTTTTTTCCCGCGCAAATATATCGGGCGGCACAGGTCATGAATCATCGCTCGAGCAATCCAGGTGTTCTTGGATAATTGGCTAGACTCTGATGGATAAATATAGATATAAGCAAAAACCCAATAATGAAGTCTCTGTTCACAAGCGCACTTTTGATTAGCCGCTGTACGTCAAAGCGTGACGGAGCTGATGAAACTCGCCCGCTCCACCCGTCACTCAACAATGGGAATGCTGTAAATTGGCGACACCGGTGGATTTGGCTTCACACGCCGAGTGACTGACTGATGACTAACATATTTATAATGCAGTTTTACATGTGTTGTGCATTGGGACACTTTACGGCAGACTTAAGGAGGAGACGGAGCGGCGCTGACAGAATGAGGCCAGGGAGGAAAGGGTAGCGGTGGAAACACCTGATAGGCCTGTCAAAAGCACAAGACGAGCTGAGATTGGAATATTTCCAGCCGCTGCCTGCCTTTGACCCACATGTCTCTCAAATATTAGGATCATTTTGGCAAATACTGTCAGCTAAATCTGGCTCTGTTCTGTCTGCCTGCGAACAAGTGGATGATGAAACGCGAGTAGACATCCAGAGAGAAGCGCTCGTGATGCTTGTGATTGATCCAGATGAGCAATCCCAACATGATTTAGTATGTGTGTCTCCATTGGGGTTTGTCCTCTATACAGAAAATCTACGGGAGGAAAAATGTGTCAAGAAGAATATATATAATGATATGTGTTTATAGGGGAAGTGAATAACACTGATGATCTCTCCATCTCCTGTTAGTGGGTGGGATATATTAGGCAGCAAGTGAACATTTTGTCCTCAGAGTTGATGTGTTAGAGGCAGGAAAAAAGGGCAAGCGTAAGGATTTGAGCGAGTTTGACAAGGGCCAGATTGTGATGTCTAGACGACTGGGTCAGAGCATCTCCAAAACTGCAGCTCTTGTGGGGTGTTCCCGGTCTGCAGTGGTCAGGATCTATCAAAAGTGCTCCAAGGAAGGAACAGTGGAGAACCGGCCACAGGGTCATGGGCGGCCCAGGCTCATTGATGCACGTGTGGAGCGAAGGCTGGCCCGTGTGGTCCGATCAAACAGACGAGCTACTGGAGCTCAAACTGCTCAAGAAGTTAATGCTGGTTCTGATAGAAAGGGCTCAGAATACACAGAGCATCGCAGTTTGTTGCGTATGGGGCGGCATAGCCGCTGACCAGTCAGGGTGCCCATGCTGACCCCTGACCCGCCGAAAGCACCAACAGTGGCGTGAGCATCAGAACTGGACCACGGAGCAATGGAAGAAGGTGGCCTGGTCTGATGATCACGTGTTCTTTTACATCACGTGGATGGCCGGGTGTGTGTGTGGCTTACCTGGGGAACACATGGCCCCAGGATGCACTATGGGAAGAAGGCGAGCCGGCGGAGGTGATGCTTTGGGCAATGTTCTGCTGGGAAACCTTGGGTCCTGCCATCCATGAGGATGTTCCTTTGACACGTCCCACCTACCTAAGCATTGCTGAGACCATGGACAGCCTTTCATGGAAACGGTATTCATACTAACATCTTGGTGTCAGATACCACAGCACACCTTCAGGGGTCTAGTGGAGTCCACGCCTCGATGCTTCAGGGGACCAACACAAGATTAGGAGTCATAACGTAATGCCTGATCAGTGTATATATATATATAATATTAGTCTTTGCATAGATTAGTTAAAATGCAGTGGCCGACTGAACAGACACACTGCGATGTGAAAGCTCACGTCCAGCTCTTGGAGACGAGCCACAGAAGGAAGTGTCCTCTCCTCCGCTGTGACATCATGTCCTCATCATCGAGGTAAGTGGCTCGCTGGCAGGAGCTCAGAGTCATTAACAGCCACATTCAGCATCAATTCCCACCTGGAGAAATGATCTGACCGCTGCTGCTGTGCCCTTCAGCAAGAACTGAACCCTCAGCAGCTCCTGAGGAGACTATAATGAGACGTGAAAACAACAGACATTATACAGATATATATTAAGACACACATATGCACAACCTCACACCAACACACACTCCTCTCTAATCACATGGAAAACCAAACGTTGTTATTTTAATGTTTAGATTTTCAGCTTCAGACTTGGTTTGCATGTTGTCTTGTTAAATTTGTCTCACTATGTTCTGTCCTAGAAGATAAATAATACAAAACAGTAATGTGCTAGTTATAAAAATAACCTGATTAGGTAACACATGTTACTTCTAATGCATTACCCCAAAACTACATATATACCGATCAGGCATAACATTATGACCATAGTGCATCCTGGGGCCATGTGTTCCCCAGGTAAGCCACGCGCACACACCCGGCCATCCACGTGATGTAAAAGAACACGTGATCATCAGACCAGGCCACCTTCTTCCATTGCTCCGTGGTCCAGTTCTGATGCTCACGTGCCACTGTTGGTGCTTTCGGCGGGGTCAGGGGTCAGCATGGGCACCCTGACTGGTCAGCGGCTATGCCGCCCCATACGCAACAAACTGCGATGCTCTGTGTATTCTGAGCCCTTTCTATCAGAACCAGCATTAACTTCTTGAGCAGTTTGAGCTCCAGTAGCTCGTCTGTTTGATCGGACCACACGGGCCAGCCTTCGCTCCACACGTGCATCAATGAGCCTGGGCCGCCCATGACCCTGTGGCCGGTTCTCCACTGTTCCTTCCTTGGAGCACTTTTGATAGATCCTGACCACTGCAGACCGGGAACACCCCACAAGAGCTGCAGTTTTGGAGATGCTCTGACCCAGTCGTCTAGCCATCACAATCTGGCCCTTGTCAAACTCGCTCAAATCCTTACGCTTGCCCATTTTTCCTGCTTCTAACACATCAACTCTGAGGACAAAATGTTCACTTGCTGCCTAATATATCCCACCCACTAACAGGTGATGAAGAGATCATCAGTGTTATTAACCTGGTCATAATGTTATGCCTGATCGGTGTATATAATGTTTTTTTTTTTTTTTAAAGTAATTTAAATAAAAATTTAATGAAATGTTTAATTAAAAAACTATAATAGAAATGTGTAATTAACAGAGCGTTTAGGTTGACAAACTTATTTTTACTAAACGTCTGAAAGAAGAAACTTCTTCTGTTCCACATTCCTGTAAATTGCTAAATATTTGTAATGCATATTTGAACAGGAATGGCAGTGTTATGAAAGAGTTGAATTACCTCGTCTCTGTCTCAGTGGTTGGGGGTTAATTACACAGTGTAGAGTTAATTAAACACAGGGTCAGGAGCATCAGGAGCCTCGCTTTGAGTCGCTAAACGGGCGCTTGATTCAAAGTGACAGGAGTCGTTTACTGTGTGTGTGTGTGTGTGTGTGTGTGTGTGTGTGTGTGTGTGTGTGTGTGTGTGTGTGTGTGTGTGTGTCTGTGTGTGTCTGTGTGTGTGTGTGTGTGTGTGTGTGTGTGTGTGAGTGTACTCACAAGTTATCAAAATCAAATCTGTCCTATAAATTAATTAGAAATGTTCTGTACAATGATTTGCTGTAAATTAGATGGAAATGAGATGAAATATTCATTGAAATCTCTGGGGCCAAACGCGTCCATACGGCCGTTCTGTACAGCAGTGTTGGTCTGACGCCGGCTGGCACACAGTCTGCTGTGTGTGTGTGTGTGTGTGTGTGTGTGTGTGTGTGTGTGTGAGAGCAGAAGATAATGAGATTGTTGTAAGCCTGAAGTACAGAAGCTGCCTCGGGGTTTGAACGTCTCTGCTATTGTTTGCATTTAAAAACCCATTTTCTTCTTCTTCTATCTCTTCCTCTTCTTCTTCTTCTTCTTCTTCTGCATTAAAGTCACACTTTTGTTTCCCAAATGTTTGCTGTCTGCTTGTCATCTGATAGTTGGTCTCATTTTCCCCACAATTAATAAGTAAATTCTGTATATTAACTGTCTCTGATTGACCCTGGAGATCCGCTTTGGAAAGCGGATGGACACACACACACACACACACACACACACACACACACACACACACACACACACACACACACACACACACACAAGGGTCTCTTTAATATACTCTCTGTGATAGACTGCACAGTTGCATGCTTGCGTTTGATTGGTCAACAAGTAACACATTAGGGTCAGACCTCCCCTTTTATAGGCCAGACTCCGCCCCTTCTGTGGAAATTAAAATCATAAATATTCTTCACATGTATACAATAGATACAGTTTTAAACATGCATGCGTTTATATTGGACTGAAATTTGCATGTGCTGCTCAATATTTTCCATAAACGTGTGCTCTCAGTGCTGATAGATATGGATATGAATAGATAAGTCCTGATTTAATGGGCTTTTACTGAAGCAGAGTTTGTCATAATAAGTGAGTTGCCATAAGATCTAAACACATCATAAATATGCTTGAGCGAGTAATGTTATTAAGCGGGAGGTAGCCAGCGTTCTCCAGAAGCAGTGATTAAAGGAACACACGGATTGAGAAGCTTCAGGTTAATGGCGGTCGCAGCTCTCGCCGGAGGGCAGGAAGAGCTCCGGATAAACCTTCAAACAGCAGGACGGATCGCACCGGCATGCAAAGATCAGGCAGAGGTCAGCCAACCATGAGATTAAAACGCATTAAACCTGAGTACCACATCATAGCTTTCATAAATGAGCAAACCCAAAAACAGGCGAGCCGACGCGATCGCTGAAGAACTGTAGAGACTGCGGCTTCTCAGAGGCTCGGTGTGTCTTTACGCTCATCAATGCATTCAGAAAGTCATGGAAATAAAGTCAAATTCAGTGCATTAGGGAGGAGAAAACACGTCCATATCGCTTGTGAAACAGGGCAGTCAAATTTCCCATCAGATCTAATAATAACTTTTGTTTTATCCCAGTGATTGGGTTGTATTATCCCAGCGAATGGGTTGTTTTATCCCAGTGATTGGGTTGTATTATCCCAGCGAATGGGTTGTTTTATCCCAGCGATTGGGTTGTTTTATCCCAGCGATTGGGTTGTATTATCCCAGAGATTGGGTTGTTTTATCTTAGCGATTTGGTTGTTTTATCCCAGAGATTGGGTTGTTTTATCCCAGCGATTGGGTTGTTTTATCCCAGTGATTGGGTTGTTTTATCCCAGCGATTGGGTTGTTTTATTCCAGTTATTGGGTTGTTCTATCCCAGCGATTGGGTTGTTTTATCCCAGTGATTGGGTTGTTCTATCCCAGCGAATGGGTTGTATTATCCCAGCGATTGGGTTGTTTTATCCCAGCGAATGGGTTGTTTTAT
This sequence comes from Gobiocypris rarus, assembly GCA_023029165.1. Classification (NCBI taxonomy): domain Eukaryota; kingdom Metazoa; phylum Chordata; class Actinopteri; order Cypriniformes; family Gobionidae; genus Gobiocypris; species Gobiocypris rarus. Next base: position 49,529,143 of record CM040910.1, read on the forward strand.
CCCAGTGAATGGGTTGTATTATCCAGCGATTGTGTTGCTTTATCCCAGCGACTGGGTTGTTTTATCCCAGCGATTGGGTTGTTTTATCCCAGTGATTGGGTTGTTTTATCCCAGCGATTGGGTTGTTTTATTCCAGTGATTGGGTTGTTTTATCCCAGCGAATGGGTTGTATTATCCAGTGATTGGGTTGTTCTATCCCAGCGAATGGGTTGTATTATCCCAGCGATTGGGTTGTTTTATCCCAGCGAATGGGTTGTTTTATCCCAGCGAATGGGTTGTATTATCCAGCGATTGGGTTGTTTTATCCCAGCGAATGGGTTGTTTTATCCCAGCGATTGGGTTGTTTTATCCCAGTGAATGGGTTGTATTATCCAGCGATTGTGTTGCTTTATCCCAGCGAATGGGTTGTTTTATCCCAGCGATTGGGTTGTTTTATCCCAGCGATTGTGTTGTTTTATCCCAGCGAATGGGTTGTATTATCCCAGCGATTGGGTTGTTTTATCCCAGTGATTGGGTTGTTTTATCCCAGTGAATGGGTTGTATTATCCAGCGATTGTGTTGTTTTATCCCAGCGAATGGGTTGTATTATCCCAGCGATTGGGTTGTTTTATCCCAGTGATTGGGTTGTTTTATCCCAGTGAATGGGTTGTTTTATCCAGCGATTGTGTTGTTTTATCCCAGCGATTGGGTCGCTTTATCCCAGCGACTGAGTTGTTTTATCCCAGCGAATGGGTTGTATTATCCAGCGATTGGGTTGTTTTATCCCAGCGAATGGGTTGTTTTATCCCAGCGAATGGGTTGTATTATCCCAGCGATTGGGTTGTTTTATCCCAGCGAATGGGTTGTTTTATCCCAGTGACTGAGTTGTTTTATCCCAGCGAATGGGTTGTATTATCCAGCAAATGGGTTGTTTTATCCCAGCGATTGGGTTGTTTTATCCCAGCGATTGGGTTGTTTTATCCCAGCGAATGGGTTGTATTATCCCAGTGAATGGGTTGTATTATCCCAGCGATTGGGTTGTTTTATCCCAGCGAATGGGTTGTTTTATCCCAGCGATTGGGTTGTTTTATCCCAGTGACTGAGTTGTTTTATCCCAGCGAATGGGTTGTATTATCCAGCAAATGGGTTGTTTTATCCCGGTGAATGGGTTGTTTTATCCCAGCGATTGGGTTGTTTTATCCCAGCGACTGAGTTGTTTTATCCCAGTGAATGGGTTGTATTATCCCAGAGATTGGGTTGTTTTATCCCAGCGAATGGGTTGTATTATCCCAGCGATTTGTTTTATCCCGTTGAATGGGTTGTTTTATCCCGGTGAATGGGTTGTTTTATCCCGTGAATGGGTTGTTTTATCCCAGTGATTGGGTTGTTTTATCCCGGTGAATGGGTTGTTTTATCCCAGCGAATGGGTTGTTTTATCCCAGCGATTGGGTTGTTTTATCCCAGCGAATGAGTTGTTTTATCCCAGTGATTGGGTTGTTTTATCCCGGTGAATGGGTTGTTTTATCCCAGCGAATGGGTTGTATTATCCAGCGATTGGGTTGTTTTATCCCAGTGATTGGGTTGTTTTATCCCAGTGAATGGGTTGTTTTATCCCAGCGATTGGGTTGTTTTATCCCAGCGAATGGGTTGTATTATCCCAGCGATTGGGTTGTTTTATCCCAGCGACTGAGTTGTTTTATCCCAGTGAATGGGTTGTTTTATCCCAGCGAATGGGTTGTTTTCTCCCAGCGATTGGGTTGTTTTATCCAGTGATTGGGTTGTTTTATCCCAGTGAATGGGTTGTTTTATCCCAGCGAATGGGTTGTATTATCCCGATTGGGTTGTTTTATCCCAGTGATTGGGTTGTTTTATCCCAGTGATTGGGTTGTTTTATCCCAGTGATTGGGTTGTTTTATCCCAGCGATTGGGTTGTTTTATCCCAGCGAATGGGTTGTATTATCCCAGCGATTGGGTTGTTTTATCCCAGTGATTGGGTTGTTTTATCCCAGCGAATGGGTTGTTTTATCCCAGCGAATGGGTTGTATTATCCCAGCGATTGGGTTGTTTTATCCCAGCGACTGAGTTGTTTTATCCCAGCGAATGGGTTGTATTATCCAGCGATTGGGTTGTTTTATCCCAGCGAATGGGTTGTTTTATCCCAGTGATTGGGTTGTTTTATCCCAGTGATTGGGTTGTTTTATCCCAGCGAATGGGTTGTTTTATCCCGTGAATGGGTTGTTTTATCCCGTGAATGGGTTGTTTTATCCCAGCGAATGGGTTGTTTTTTCCCAGCGATTGGGTGGTATTATCCCAGCGATTGGGTTGTTTTATCCCGAATGGGTTGTTTTATCCCAGCAAATGGGTTGTTTTATCCCAGCGATTAGGTTGTTTTATCCCAGTGATTGGGTTGTTTTATCCCAGTGATTGGGTTGTTTTATCCCAGCGACTGAGTTGTTTTATCCCAGCGATTGGGTGGTATTATCCCAGCGATTGGGTTGTTTTATCCCAGCGACTGAGTTGTTTTATCCCAGCGATTGGGTTGTTTTATCCCAGCGATTGGGTGGTATTATCCCAGCGACTGAGTTGTTTTATCCCAGCGATTGGGTTGTTTTATCCCAGCGATTGGGTGGTATTATCCCAGCGATTGGGTTGTTTTATCCCAGTGATTGGGTTGTTTTATCCCAGTGATTGGGTTGTTTTATCCCAGTGATTGGGTTGTTTTATCCCAGCGACTGAGTTGTTTTATCCCAGCGATTGGGTTGTTTTATCCCAGTGATTGGGTTGTTTTATCCCAGTGATTGGGTTGTTTTATCCTGCGATTGGGTTGTTTTATCCCAGCGACTGAGTTGTTTTATCCCAGCGATTGGGTTGTTTTATCCCAGTGAATGGGTTATTTTATCCCAGCGATTGGGTTGTTTTATCCCAGCGATTGGGTTGTTTTATCCCAGCGATTGGGTTGTTTTAATCAAAGAGAGAAATAAAATGTATCAGTTTCTACAGAAATATGAACTGATAATAATCATAAATGTTTGTTGATCATCAGATCCTTATGAGATATTACACTGATACTGGAGTTATGATCTAATAATCTGTTGTATGGTTGTTTGCTGGCGTGACACAGAGAGCCAGATCTGCCAGCGGAGCGGCTGGTTGGAGGGCGAGAGGATGCGTGTCTTTCATTGG
>CM040910.1:49537304-49562304 GCA_023029165.1 Gobiocypris rarus
CTCATCTCCACTACAAATTGGAAAAAGAGGCTACAATTTGCACGAGCTCACCAAAATTGGACAGTTGAAGACTGGAAAAATGTTGCCTGGTCTGATGAGTCTCGATTTCTGTTGAGACATTCAGATGGTAGAGTCAGAATTTGGCGTAAACAGAATGAGAACATGGATCCATCATGCCTTGTTACCACTGTGCAGGCTGGTGGAGGTGTAATGGTGTGGGGATGTTTTCACTGTGCAGGCTGGTGGAGGTGTAATGGTGTGGGGATGTTTTCACTGTGCAGGCTGGTGGTGGTGGTGTAATGGTGTGGGGGGTGTTTTCACTGTGCAGGCTGGTGGTGGTGGTGTAATGGTGTGGGGATGTTTTCACTGTGCAGGCTGGTGGAGGTGGTGTAATGGTGTGGGGATGTTTTCACTGTGCAGGCTGGTGGTGGTGGTGTAATGGTGTGGGGATGTTTTCACTGTGCAGGCTGGTGGTGGTGGTGGTGTAATGGTGTGGGGATGTTTTCACTGTGCAGGCTGGTGGTAGTGGTGTAATGGTGTGGGGATGTTTTCACTGTGCAGGCTGGTGGTGGTGGTGTAATGGTGTGGGGGATGTTACCACTGTGCAGGCTGGTGGTGGTGGTGTAATGGTGTGGGGATGTTCCCACTGTGCAGGCTGGTGGTGGTGTAATGGTGTGGGGGATGTTTTCACTGTGCAGGCTGGTGGTGGTGGTGTAATGGTGTGGGGGATGTTACCACTGTGCAGGCTGGTGGTGGTGGTGTAATGGTGTGGGGGATGTTTTCACTGTGCAGGCTGGTGGTGGTGGTGTAATGGTGTGGGGATGTTCCCACTGTGCAGGCTGGTGGTGGTGGTGTAATGGTGTGGGGATGTTTTCACTGTGCAGGCTGGTGGTGGTGGTGTAATGGTGGGGATGTTTTCACTGTGCAGGCTGGTGGTGGTGGTGTAATGGTGTGGGGATGTTTTCACTGTGCAGGCTGGTGGTGGTGTAATGGTGTGGGGATGTTTTCACTGTGCAGGCTGGGGTGGTGGTGTAATGGTGTGGGGATGTTTCCACTGTGCAGGCTGGTGGTGGTGGTGTAATGGTGTGGGGATGTCCCCACTGTGCAGGCTGGTGGTGGTGGTGTAATGGTGGGGGATGTTTTCACTGTGCAGGCTGGTGGTGGTGGTGTAATGGTGTGGGGATGTTTTCACTGTGCAGGCTGGTGGTGGTGGTAATGGTGTGGGGATGTTTTCACTGTGCAGGCTGGTGGTGGTGGTGTAATGGTGTGGGGATGTTCCCACTGTGCAGGCTGGTGGTGGTGGTGTAATGGTGTGGGGGTGTTTTCACTGTGCAGGCTGGTGGAGGTGGTGTAATGGTGTGGGGATGTTCACTGTGCAGGCTGGTGGTGGTGTAATGGTGTTAGGGATGTTTTCACTGTGCAGGCTGGTGGTGGTGTAATGGTGTGGGGATGTTACCACTGTGCAGGCTGGTGGTGGTGTAATGGTGGGGATGTTTTCACTGTGCAGGCTGGTGGTGGTGGTGTAATGGTGTGGGGATGTTCACTGTGCAGGCTGGTGGTGGTGGTGTAATGGTGTGGGGGATGTTTTCACTGTGCAGGCTGGTGGTGGTGGTGTAATGGTGGGGGATGTTTTCACTGTGCAGGCTGGTGGTGGTGGTGTAATGGTGTGGGGATGTTTTCACTGTGCAGGCTGGTGGTGGTGGTGTAATGGTGTGGGGATGTTTCCACTGTGCAGGCTGGTGGTGGTGGTGTAATGGTGTGGGGATGTCCCCATTGTGCAGGCTGGTGGTGGTGGTGTAATGGTGGGGGATGTTTTCACTGTGCAGGCTGGTGGTGGTGGTGTAATGGTGTGGGGATGTTTTCACTGTGCAGGCTGGTGGTGGTGGTGTAATGGTGTGGGGATGTTTTCACTGTGCAGGCTGGTGGTGGTGGTGTAATGGTGTGGGGGATGTTCCCACTGTGCAGGCTGGTGGTGGTGGTGTAATGGTGTGGGGGGTGTTTTCACTGTGCAGGCTGGTGGAGGTGGTGTAATGGTGTGGGGATGTTTCACTGTGCAGGCTGGTGGTGGTGTAATGGTGTGGGGGATGTTTTCACTGTGCAGGCTGGTGGTGGTGGTGTAATGGTGTGGGGATGTTACCACTGTGTGGTGGTGGTGTAATGGTGTGGGGATGTTTTCACTGTGCAGGCTGGTGGTGGTGGTGTAATGGTGTGGGGGATGTTTCCACTGTGCAGGCTGGTGGTGGTGGTGTAATGGTGTGGGGGATGTTTTCACTGTGCAGGCTGGTGGTGGTGGTGTAATGGTGTGGGGATGTTTTCACTGTGCAGGCTGGTGGTGGTGGTAATGGTGTGGGGATGTTTTCACTGTGCAGGCTGGTGGTGGTGGTGTAATGGTGTGGGGATGTTCCCACTGTGCAGGCTGGTGGTGGTGTAATGGTGTGGGGTGTTTTCACTGTGCAGGCTGGTGGTGGTGGTGTAATGGTGTGGGGATGTTTTCACTGTGCAGGCTGGTGGTGGTGGTGTAATGGTGTGGGGATGTTTTCACTGTGCAGGCTGGTGGTGGTGGTGTAATGGTGTGGGGGTGTTTTCACTGTGCAGGCTGGTGGAGGTGGTGTAATGGTGTGGGGGTGTTTTCACTGTGCAGGCTGGTGGAGGTGGTGTAATGGTGTGGGGGTGTTTTCACTGTGCAGGCTGGTGGAGGTGTGTAATGGTGTGGGGATGTTTTCACTGTGCAGGCTGGTGGTGGTGGTGGTGTAATGGTGTGGGGGGTGTTTTCACTGTGCAGGCTGGTGGTGGTGGTGTAATGGTGTGGGGATGTTTTCTTGGCACACTTTAGGCCCCTTAGTGCCAATTGGGCATGGTTTAAATGCCACGGCCTACCTGAGCATTGTTTCTGACCATGTCCATCCCTTTATGACCACCATGTGCCCATCCTCTGATGGCTACTTCCAGCAGGATAATGCTCCATGTCACAAAGCTCCAATCATTTCAAATTGGTTTCTTGAACATGACAATGAGTTCACTGAACTAAAATGGCCCCACAGTCACCAGATCTCAACCCAATAGAGCATCTTTGGGATGTGGTGGAACGGAGCTTCGTGCCCTGGATGTGCATCCCACAAATCTCCATCAACTGCAAGATGCTATCCTATCAATATGGGGCAACATTTCTAAAGAATGCTTTCAGCACCTTGTTGAATCAATGCCACGTAGAATTAAGGCAGTTCTGAAGGTGAAAGGGGGTCAAACACAGTATTAGTGTGTGCTCCTAATAATCCTTTAGGTGAGTGTATATCAGGGTAACTTTAGAGTAGTGGTGTTTCGCTCCTGAATGAAGCGAGGAGTGTTGCATCAGAGAGCAGACGGCTGCTCTGACAGTGAACATATCATTTGCAATAATGATTCAATGACGTATTGATGTAACCTGCAGAAGGTTTCGCTGTTGGTTCAGGTTTGTCCAAACGCAGGCGGCATTCAATCGCTGTGAGGTTCAGGTAGTGACGTCTGTCTTTAGTGTTTAGAAATATGCAGGTTGTACCAGAGTTTATACTGGATTTAGTGCGTATATCAGGCTTTGCAGTTGTTATGTATATGTTAAAAATTGCAGTTTGGACACGTTCATTGTGATTATAAGATTGTCAGCATATTTTTACTAAGGAAACAAAGCTTGCCTCTTTCTGACTGTAATCACGTGTATCTGTGATGATTATATTCCCTGTGTGTTAAAAAAAGATAATTAAACACACTCACTACAGACACACTCCAAAGCAGAGGCGGTCCGTCCACGCTTTCCGCTTCATATTTGCATAAAGTCTAACAGCTCAACATTTTGACGCTCTGAATTTTTATAATAATAGAACTTTAATCATCATTCCACCACACTTATTTCAATTCTATAGCCTATATCTCATATACTGTAGGCCTATATATTATATTTTCCACCATGCACTGGTTAGGCGTCAGCATTCGTCAACAACTCTGACTCTGAATAGGTCATGAACCTGTCACAAGGAGAAAATCAATGCACTTCTCAAAATATCCGTTAGTGCATAAAACATAGAGCTGCGCATAAACCTCAACCCCTTTGAGAAAAAAATCTCCTGTCTAAGCATAATGCTAAAATATCTGAACATTTGCTGAAGGCAGTGTGAGTTTGTTCACTTCTGACATGGACATTCTCAGACACTACATGCCAAAGTCAATTTGGTTTCCTGTAGAGCGGCTCATGTTTCCCCACTGAGACGACGCTGGTGACTGAAGCATCAACGGAGGATTCCTCCTGGTTAGTGTGATCGCGTCCGGGCCGCAGAAAGCTCTTTGAAATGGGCTTTATACATCATTAAATCGAAATCGCTCCTGCTGCTTTTGGAACTTCCTGTTTGCAGGAACAACAATAAATAATGAATAATAAATAAATAAATGAAGACAGAGACTAGACAGCCTTCAAATTATTGAACTGGATAAGGTTGTTTTTACATTTGAAATATCATATTTTATTTAGATGACTTTTTCAGCAACTGTAGCACAGAACTCATGTTAGTTTAAGATGATGAGAGAGATTTCTGCGGGTCCGTGAGAGGGAAAATGTATCGCTTTAATACATGTTCATCACAAATTATCATCAGCATCACAGTTTGAGCGGCCATCTGTACAAAACATGACACGATCAATGCATGTATTTATGCTTTTACACCATACATTTTTTTATTTGCTAATGCTCCCCAGATTTCAAACCTGAAATCAGTGCGTGAGTGAAGTTAGATACACCGAAACCCTTTGAGCTCCGAAGGTGTTTCTCATACAGTACACACCATTTAATATCTCAGTGGGTTCATTCATGGATTAGCTGAACGATTACTGTCGTGTTATCTTATTTCATAGCAAACCAAGCCTAAGCTTAATGAGTTATTAATGCCACACAGAGGATTTTGTAAAATTAGGTTGCAACTCTTAAAACCAGACGATATTAGTTTGAGAACTTGTTAATTGCCTGGAGGCGTATTTTACATTATTTAACATTAGTTAATCCAATGCATTTATTCATCTTTCTTAATGTAAGTTAATACATATGTTTACAGTGCATTAACTACTGGTAACAGATGTAGAAATTAACATTCACTAAGATTAATAAATACTGTAGAAGCAGTTGTTAACTGACCCTTCTTAGTTCATTCAAAAAGCATCTTTTAATATTCTGTTATTCAAAACGACATATTCTCATCTAGTGCTAGTTATATGTTTATTTGTACTGTATATTAAAACACATCCAAGTCTGACGTTTGTTGGTTACATTGGAGCTCTGAGTCACTTATTTTGGTTGAAAATACCTCATTCTAGCTCACACGGCCTCACACGACACCCATCACACGAGCCACCCACCAGCGGCAGGGCATGATGACCCTGCAGACCGGCCGGCAGCCTCGGTAGTTGTAGGGCCACGGCATGTATCCGCCGAGTGGCTCACACACCCGCTCACAGTGGGTGTGACTGCGATGGCATTCGGTACAGCAGATCCCACGGTGGTCCAACATGGGATCGAATACCATGTGTCCTTCCGATCCTCCTGATTCTGCTGGAGAGAGGAGATTAAATAGATGGTGAGCATGGCACCCGTTCTGAATTTATCATCATTACTCCAGTCTTCAGTGTCACATGATCCTTCACTAATCATTCTCATATGAGGATTTGAAGCTCAACACACATTTATGATTATTATCAGTGTTGAAGACACTAAGCCATTGCTCACGTGATAAGGGTTCTCAGGGTTGAACTCGGGCCCCGTGGGCCGTTCGTCCTCTCTGACTGAACTTGTGGAGGTTCGACGTATCGCCTGTTGTCGGTTTAATCCACCCGTATTCTGCCGTCTCACTCGCGTCACACTTCTCCTCTTCCTCAAAGCTTCAGAAACAGCCAGCAGAGATTGAGAATGAAGATAAGCAGCATTAAAAGCGATGTCACGGTCACCGTGTAACTGCATTAAATATCCCAACTGGGATCAATCTATTGGCCTGATTAATGACATTTCATGGCTCGTACAAAACTATGCATTGCAGGTTTATTTAGTAGAAATATGAAGTACCTCTGGAGTTTGCAGGATGATGCCAGTAAATGGGAAGATCTCCACAGAATCTCAGTATCTCAGGGCTCAGAAAACTGTTGTCCTTCAGCGGTTCTTCAGATGCAATCCATACCATAGACGCCACATCAGATTTTACAGCCACAGTGTCTTCCTCCTATTGGAAATTAAAACTGAGGATTCAACACTGAAAACTAAAACTTCTGCCTCTTCCAGGCTTAAAAGTATATATGTATATAGTGGTAGTGAGGTAGTGGGCGTGTCGAAAGGTTGTGGGTGTGTCGAAAGGTTGTGGGTGTGTCGAAAGGTTGTGGGCGTGTCTAAAGGTAGAGGGCGTGTCGAAAGGGGTAGTCAAGTCAACTTTATTTATATAGCGCTTTTAACAATGCAGATTGTTTCAAAGCAGCTTCACAGTGTTAAACAGAAAAATAATGCGAACAGAATATATTTGATTATCATACAGTAACAATGTGGGCTTTAGATCAGTAATTAGATCAGTAATTTGGTCTATATGGTTAATTTAGTTTAATAATTAGATTTATTTTGAAATATATTTGAAAAATAGTTTTTCCCCAACTGAGCAAGCCAAGCCAGAGGCGACAGTGGCAAGGAAACCCAAACCCCATCAGGAGACCTAATGGAGAAAAATAAACCTTGGGAGAAACCAGGCTCAGTCGGGGGGGGCAGTTCTCCTCTGTCCAATTAACAAACAGCGTATTATTATTATTCTGGCAATTTTAAAGGTCAGAGGTCATAATAGATCTGAATATTCGAAAGATCTGAGGCAACACGCCGGAGACGGGTTTATTGTGGATGATGTATCAATTTAAAGAATTATTAACTAGGACTATTCAAACAATCGGAGTCATCCCGCTGGATGCCGTGTCGATGAGGCAGCTTTATGGGGGTAATATTGTAGCTTTATTCCAAACAAATATATTGTTATCCACAAATAAATGTAAATTGATTCACAAATAATTTATAATTTCACAAATCAATAGAATGAGATCCACAAATAAATGCAGGAGTTTCACAAAAATGAATTAGATTCACAAATAAATACAATGACATTTGTGAATAACAAAAAACACACATATATTTTTATGTCACAAACACACAACTCTGCCTTGCATAAGTTGCATTCATTTGTGAATCGCTTCCTGTGCATTTGTGGATCGCACAGCATGTGGATTTTGAAACATTTCTAGCGTCTAGACTCAAACGAATCCACAAATACGTAGACTCCACCCACCGTCTACTTAAGCCAATCAGATAACGCCATATCGTGCTGACCAATCGTATGCGTTCTCGCTTCAACCAATCACGTTTTGGCCATGGGCGTTCACGGGATGTCAGTGCTGCGGCATCTCCAGCGACCAGCGACTTTCTTCGACAGCACATGCCGCTGGATATATATTTTGATATAATAGCAATTTTTTTATTTTATATAAACTGCATTTCAACAAAACAACATTATATAAGCTAGTTACCATAGTCGGTCTCCAATCATGTGTAAGCAATTTATCATAAATTGTTTTAATAAAGTTGTAATGAAGTTTCTGGTACTGCATTAAATCAGAGAAAGCTGAAATTGTTCTGTGTATGTGTATACATATATACATATATACGTATATATATATATATATCAAAAAGTGTCAATATCACCTTCATGTTTCAGTGACGATAAAATAATGCCTTCATAGAAAATGCTGTTTATTAAATATGAATTTGAAATGTTATTAAATGTGCATCTAAACTGTTATTCAGTTAATACAGAAGCTAGTTTCTGATGTGCTGCACAATTTTGGTATTAAATCAGATAAGCTGAAATTGTGGCTTCTCCAGCAGCCAGCGGTCACTGCAGCGGCATCTCCTAAAGTGGCATCTTCAACTTCAAAAGACTGGTAATTATTATTAGACTGGTAACAAACAGACTGGTAATTATTATTAGACTGGTAACAAACAGACTGGTAATTATTATTAGACTGGTAACAAACAGACTGGTAATTATTATTAGACTGGTAACAAGTTCGATGTCACTCTGTTCCGCCCTGTTAGTAAGCCAAAGCGTGATTGGTTGAAGCGAGCGTGCTACGATTGGTCAGCACGATATGGCTGTTATCTGATTGGCTTAAGTAGACGGTGGGTGGAGTCTACGATTTGTGGATTCGATTGAGTCTAGGCGCTAGAAATGTTTCAAAATCCACATGCTGTGCTGCGATCCACAAATGCACAGGAAGCGATTCACAAATGAATGCAACTTATGCAAGGCAGAGTTGTGTGTTTGTGACATAAAAATATATGTGTGGATTTTTGTTATTCACAAATGTCATTGTATTTATTTGTGAATCTAATTCATTTTTGTGAAACTCCATTTATTTGTGGATCTCATTCTATTGATTTGTGAAATTATAATTTTTTGTGAATCGGTTTACATTTATTTGTGGATAACAATATATTTGTTTGGAATAAAGCTACAATATTACCCCCATAAAGCTTAAGGGGAGTCTAAATGACACGGTCTCTGCAGACACTTCAGGGTCATGTGTTGGTCACATCTGGGTGCAGGTCCACCGTCTGATCTTTATACGGCCTGGATCCGGCTGACTGCAGTAGACCTTACATAAAGCACCAAAACTTCAAAGGAATTATATTTGAAACTAGACTTCTGAGTCATACTGAAGATATTATTATAAATGACAGCAACACCTCTCCCCTTTACCTTTCAGACGCGGCTCGTGTTTATAACAATAATCTGTGGGCGTGTCGAAAGGTTGTGGGCGTGTCGAAAGGTTGTTGGCGTGTCGAAAGGTTGTGGGCGTGTCGAAGGTTGTAGGCGTGTCGAAAGGTTGTGGGTGTGTGAAGGTTGTGGGCGTGTCGAAAGGTTGTGGGCGTGTCGAAAGGTTGTGGCGTGTCGAAAGGTTGTGGGCGTGTCGAAGGTTGTGGGTGTGTCGAAAGGTTGTGGGCGTGTCGAAAGGTTGTGGGCGTGTCGAAGGTTGTGGGCGTGTCGAAGGTTGTGGGCGTGTCGAAAGGTTGTGGGCGTGTCGAAAGGTTGTGGTGTGTCGAAGGTTGTGGGCGTGTCGAAGGTTGTGGGTGTGTCGAAAGGTTGTAGGCGTGTCGAAGGTTGTAGGCGTGTCGAAGGTTGTGGGTGGTGTTGGCGTGTCGAAGGTTGTTGGTGTGTCGAAGGTAGGGGCGTGTCGAAAGGTTGTAGGCGTGTCGAAAGGTTGTGGGCGTGTGAAAGGTTGTGGGCGTGTCGAAAGGTTGTGGGCGTGTCGAAAGGTTGTGGGCGTGTCGAAGGTTGGGGGCGTGTCGAAAGGTTGTAGGCGTGTAGAAAGGTAGTGGGCGTGTCAAAAGGTTGTGGGCGTGTCAAAAGGTTGTGGGCGTGTCGAAAGGTTGTGGGTGTGTCGAAGGTTGTGGCGTGTCGAAAGGTTGTGGGCGTGTCGAAAGGTTGTGGGCGTGTCGAAAGGTTGTGGGCGTGTCGAAAGGTTGTGGGCGTGTCGAAAGGTTGTGGCGTGTCGAAAGGTTGTGGGCGTGTCGAAGGTTGTGGGCGTGTCGAAAGGTTGTGGCGTGTCGAAGGTTGTGGGCGTGTCGAAAGGTTGTGGGCGTGTCGAAAGGTTGTGGGTGTGTCGAAGGTTGTGGGCGTGTCGAAGGTTGTGGGCGTGTCGAAGGTTGTGGCGTGTCGAAAGGTTGTGGCGTGTCGAAGGTTGTGGGCGTGTCGAAAGGTTGTGGGCGTGTCGAAGGTTGTAGGCGTGTCGAAAGGTTGTGGGCGTGTCGAAGGTTGTAGGCGTGTCGAAAGGTTGTGGGCGTGTCGAAAGGTTGTGGGCGTGTCGAAGGTTGTGGGGCGTGTCGAAAGGTTGTGGGCGTGTCGAAAGGTTGTGGGCGTGTCGAAAGGTTGTGGGCGTGTCGAAAGGTTGTGGGCGTGTCGAAGGTTGTGGCGTGTCGAAAGGTTGTGGCGTGTCGAAGGTTGTGGCGTGTCGAAGGTTGTGGCGTGTCGAAGGTTGTGGGCGTGTCGAAAGGTTGTGGCGTGTCGAAGGGTTGTTGTGGTGTCGAAAGGTTGTAGCGTGTCGAAAGGTTGTGCGTGTCGAAGGTTGTAGGCGTGTCAAAGGTTGTGGGCGTGTCGAAAGGTTGTGGGCGTGTCGAAAGGTTTTGGGTGTGTCGAAGGTTGTGGGCGTGTCGAAGGTTGTGGGCGTGTCGAAAGGTTGTGGTGTGTCGAAAGGTTGTGTGTCGAAAGGTTGTAGGCGTGTCGAAAGGTTGTAGGCGTGTGAAAGGTTGTGGGCGTGTCGAAGGTTGTGGGTGTGTGAAAGGTTGTGGGCGTGTCGAAGGTTGTTGGTGTGTCGAAAGGTTGTGGGTGTGTCGAAAGGTTGTGGGCGTGTCGAAAGGTTGTGGGCGTGTCGAAAGGTTGTAGGCGTGTCGAAAGGTTGTAGGCGTGTCGAAAGGTTGTGGCTGTGTCGAAAGGTTGTGGGCGTGACGAAAGGTTGTGGGCGTTATGGCAGATTCTTGAAGTGAGCCAATGGTGTCTAAATTACACACTTCAGCTGTTTATTTATAATAACATCATTACCTTTCATTAAGCTCAAGGTTCTTATGCTGATTTAATCAAGTTTACGTGTATACATTTTCATGTAACTGTCGATTTATGAAACATTATGAACGTAGATTCATTTCTGCAGGAATATATTTTTAGACATCAATTTCATCAAAGTGATACTGTCGAAATAACCTCTAAATACGCAGAGAAACGGGTGGCTTTTATACTGTAGTTAATTATATTAATATGTAGAAAGGTATATAGGACACATAATGGCATCTCTCACCTCAGAAAGTTCAGATCTGACTTGTGATTTGATGTAACACTTCTCTTTTCCAGGAAACTTGACTGCTGTAATTCCCTGTGAAAAAGAGTGCCGTTATTTCATGAATTGCTCTGAAATAAGATGAACAGGTTTATTGTGTGCCACTCACTGCTTTAAAGTCTTGAACCTCCACAATTTTCCCGTCTCTAGCGTCGGAGTAATCTTCTGTCATCTTTATATCGATGTTCCTGCTGTAGTTCGCCTGTCGACACCAGCATACAAAACTCATATCGTCATGTACAGCTGTCAAAGGGAGGAGAAAATGCTTCCAAATTGTGTGAATTATTGGCTAAATAAATGATAATTGTTCTAATAATACATTTAATGTGTGACATGCGTTTAACAGATTTTGCCTGAAGCAACCCAGTGCGTTCTTCCATATAAAGCGTAATATTCCTGTATTATTTGTTGCAGGTCGTTTCTGCCTCTGTTGGGAAGCGATGCATGCTGATCTGTTTGCGCTGTTAACACTGCGTGATTATAACCCAGCACACAGACCTCTTTGTTTGCCATCTTTAACCTGCTGGATTTTTTTGGGATTCCAGAGGTGCACTGAAATCAATGCACACTGATGGCTGCGAATGCAAACACAACCCGCCTTATTGATCACTCCTGACACTTTGCTGAGACAAACTGCTATTTAAATATTTTCACTTCAGGCTCAAACTCATTGCATGTGTGCTTTAAATATCGACACGTCTGCACTATTGCATCAGGATGCCGTTCTAGAGCGCAATGGGCAAAATTGTGTGCTGGGCGATTATGCAACGCAGAATATTAAAAATATAGCAGTGTTACAGAATTCCCCCTATGATTGCATGCATGCAAATTAAACCCAAAACACAGAACAATTTGCTGCACATCAAGAAGAACAAATAGTAAAATGTTTGCATCATTACAGCAGCAGTAGTGAATTCTATCATTCCACCTTGAATTACTTGCTTTGGTTTGACTTTAAGGCAGTTCAACTTCAATTTTTTGTTTGATAGACACTCCAAAAGTCATATTTTAGTGTAGAGAGCTGCATCATATTCCTGGAAGTTTGCACTAATTTTGAGCAAAAATGGTTTCGACTGCTGTCCTGGTGTAGGAGATTCTACCTACTTCTTTTTCTGTGACTTTCCACAGGTAAAACGCTCCAATGCCTCCAAACAGCAGCAGCACGGCCCCAGCGGTGAAGGCGACGACCGCTGTCCTCCTGAGACGCACGAACCCTCCAGGCTTCAAACTACTGTAAGCCTTATTCACGACACATACAGACATACATCAAGAATAAAAGAGTAATAATGTGAAGCTATGTTTAAGGATAAAAGGACACGTCCTCTACCTCAACAGGAGCTTTTTCTGATGTGTCCTCCATGGTGTTCTTGCGTCTACTGAAAGCAAAGCTTTGTGAGTTTCTGCAGCTTCTCTCGAGTTTCTCTCATGTAGGCGAGAGAGAAGAAATATTCAGGGAAAACAAACAAGATCCCGGAGAAACTCAAGACTGGAATTCCTCTCTGGGGGTTTTCTGTGGCCTGAGAAAACATATGGTTGAGACAGACTTTTTAAATGAATTCATGTAAATTGACAGCCAAAAACAGGGCTGAATTCACTTTACTGGTCCTGCTGTAAATCCATGGAGACTTTCATTTTTAAATTAAATTCACCAACGTCAACTTACTGTATGTTTTTCATTATTAGGGTTAGATCTGATCTCATTTATGTGCACTAGTAGTCTAAAGTTATTCTCATGACTATTTTGCATGTTAGAATAACATTGAACACAGATGGTGTATATGAGACTGATGAAAACGTGACACAAATGAAATCTCATATTTGAGCTTCTTAGTTTGGATTTCAGCTCATTCTGGACATTCATCAAGCAACAATTCATCAGAACTTTAAGATCATAAATTGCATTTATAGTATTCACAGGTTTCATCAAGGATACAAAACACTGTAGATTTGATCATAACTTGTTTTATTTCTCATGTTTTTATTTCATAGAAAGAAACAACTTGTGTAAGTAAATATTATAAAAGTGGTAACATTTGTAGCTTTAAAAAAATGACATTTGATGTGTGTTACAGTGCGACCAAAGTGACAAACACAACCACATTAAAATCATCCAAAACATGCCATGACAGGTAATATTGTTAAAAAATATACTTTCTATATACAAAACATCAATGCAGCCAGAGATAAAAGTATATACAGCAGCACGAGCGTGAGTGTGTCAGGCTGTATCTGTAAATCTCCCGGGACTGTCGTGTGTGAACACTTGTCCGTCTCTATCCTCAGCATCTCGTCTCTTCTGTGACTGCGGAGAGCAGACGTGAATGTAATCGTACTGACTCTGCTGATCTTCTGTGAGGCTGTGCAAGGCCACGCTTCTGGCCGTCTGTGTGTCGTAGCTGCTCCTCGTCCTTGAGAAGGTCGAGAGATGTCTGGTGTTAATGCTGCCACTGGTTCTGCTGACAGACGGGCTCCAACATCTGTCTGAGTGGCCCAGGATCCTGCATTCACTGGTACAGGCCCACAGACCTGGAAAATACCATTGCGTACTGATTACTACACATCAGGTCAAGTCCAGTCAGCCTTTACACAGTACAGATCGTTTCACAGCAGCTTCACTGGGATACACAGGAGACTAACAGAATCAATGTTGAATCCTCATCAAATATGAGACACTCAGGTTCAGCTTTAAAGCAGTTCTGCAGAGGACATTATTCAGATCGATTCAGCTCAGCCTGAACAGAAGCTCGTTTCAGCTCAATTGTTAGAATTTCAGGAAAAAAGTCAGAATTGTGAGATATAATTGTGAGAAAAATGTCAACATTGTGAGATGCAAACTTAGAATTTCAAGAAAAATGTCAACATTGTGAGATGCAAACTTAGAATTTCAAGAAAAATGTCAACATTGTGAGATGCAAACTTAGAATTTCAAGAAAAATGTCAACATTGTGAGATGTAAACTTAGAATTTCAAGAAAAATGTCAACATTTCAAGATGTAAACTTAGAATTTCAAGAAAAATGTCAACATTGTGAGATGCAAACTTAGAATTTCAAGAAAAATGTCAACATTGTGAGATGCAAACTTAGAATTTCAAGAAAAATGTCAACATTTCAAGATGCAAACTTAGAATTTCAAGAAAAATGTCAACATTGTGAGATGCAAACTAAGAATTTCAAGAAAAATGTCAACATTGTGAGATGCAAACTTAGAATTTCAAGAAAAATGTCAACATTGTGAGATGCAAACTTAGAATTTCAAGAAAAATGTCAACATTGTGAGATGCAAACTAAGAATTTCAAGAAAAATGTCAACATTGTGAGATAAACTTAGAATTTCAAGAAAAATGTCAACATTGTGAGATGCAAACTTAGAATTTCAAGAAAAATGTCAACATTGTGAGATGCAAACTAAATTTCAAGAAAAATGTCAACATTGTGAGATGCAAACTAGAATTTCAAGAAAAATGTCAACATTGTGAGATGCAAACTTAGAATTTCAAGAAAAATGTCAACATTGTGAGATGCAAACTAAGAATTTCAAGAAAAATGTCAACATTGTGAGATGCAAACTTAGAATTTCAAGAAAAATGTCAACATTGTGAGATGCAAACTTAGAATTTCAAGAAAAATGTCAACATTGTGAGATGCAAACTAAGAATTTCAAGAAAAATGTCAACATTGTGAGATGCAAACTAGAATTTCAAGAAAAATGTCAACATTGTGAGATGCAAACTAAGAATTTCAAGAAAAATGTCAACATTGTGAGATGTAAACTTAGAATTTCAAGAAAAATGTCAACATTGTGAGATGCAAACTAGAATTTCAAGAAAAATGTCAACATTGTGAGATGCAAACTAAGAATTTCAAGAAAAATGTCAACATTGTGAGATGCAAACTAAGAATTTCAAGAAAATGTCAACATTGTGAGATGCAAACTTAGAATTTCAAGAAAAATGTCAACATTGTGAGATGCAAACTAAGAATTTCAAGAAAAATGTCAACATTGTGAGATGTAAACTTAGAATTTCAAGAAAAATGTCAACATTGTGAGATGCAAACTAAGAATTTCAAGAAAAATGTCAACATTGTGAGATGTAAACTTAGAATTTCAAGAAAAATGTCAACATTGTGAGATGCAAACTAAGAATTTCAAGAAAAATGTCAACATTGTGAGATGCAAACTTAGAATTTCAAGAAAAATGTCAACATTGTGAGATGCAAACTTAGAATTTCAAGAAAAATGTCAACATTTCTAGATACAAATTTAGAATTTCAAGAAAAATGTCAACATTTGCTGAGATGCAAACTTAGAATTTCAAGAAAAATGTCAACATTGTGAGATGCAAACTAAGAATTTCAAGAAAAATGTCAACATTGTGAGATGCAAACTTAGAATTTCAAGAAAAATGTCAACATTGTGAGATGCAAACTTAGAATTTCAAGAAAAATGTCAACATTGTGAGATAAACTTAGAATTTCAAGAAAAATGTCAACATTTCTAGATACAAACTTAGAATTTCAAGAAAAATGTCAACATTGTGAGATGCAAACTTAGAATTTCAAGAAAAATGTCAACATTGTGAGATGCAAACTTAGAATTTCAAGAAAAATGTCAACATTGTGAGATGTAAACTTAGAATTTCAAGAAAAATGTCAACATTGTGAGATGCAAACTTAGAATTTCAAGAAAAATGTCAACATTGTGAGATGCAAACTAAGAATTTCAAGAAAAATGTCAACATTGTGAGATGCAAACTTAGAATTTCAAGAAAAATGTCAACATTGTGAGATGCAAACTTAGAATTTCAAGAAAAATGTCAACATTGTGAGATGTAAACTTAGAATTTCAAGAAAATGTCAACATTGTGAGATGCAAACTTAGAATTTCAAGAAAAATGTCAACATTGTGAGATGCAAACTTAGAATTTCAAGAAAATGTCAACATTGTGAGATGCAAACTTAGAATTTCAAGAAAAATGTCAACATTGTGAGATGCAAACTTAGAATTTCAAGAAAAATGTCAACATTGTGAGATGCAAACTAGAATTTCAAGAAAAATGTCAACATTGTGAGATGCAAACTTAGAATTTCAAGAAAAATGTCAACATTGTGAGATGCAAACTTAGAATTTCAAGAAAAATGTCAACATTGTGAGATGCAAACTAAGAATTTCAAGAAAAATGTCAACATTGTGAGATGCAAACTTAGAATTTCAAGAAAAATGTCAACATTGTGAGATGTAAACTTAGAATTTCAAGAAAAATGTCAACATTGTGAGATGCAAACTTAGAATTTCAAGAAAAATGTCAACATTGTGAGATGCAAACTAGAATTTCAAGAAAATGTCAACATTGTGAGATGCAAACTAAGAATTTCAAGAAAAATGTCAACATTGTGAGATGCAAACTAAGAATTTCAAGAAAATGTCAACATTGTGAGATGCAAACTAAGAATTTCAAGAAAAATGTCAACATTGTGAGATGCAAACTTAGAATTTCAAGAAAAATGTCAACATTGTGAGATGCAAACTTAGAATTTCAAGAAAATGTCAACATTGTGAGATGCAAACTTAGAATTTCAAGAAAAATGTCAACATTGTGAGATGCAAACTAAGAATTTCAAGAAAATGTCAACATTGTGAGATGCAAACTTAGAATTTCAAGAAAAATGTCAACATTTTGAGATGTAAACTTATAATTCTGAGAAAATTGTCAACATTGTGAGATGCAAACTTAGAATTCCAAGAAAAAATGTCAACATTGTGAGATGCAAACTAGAATTTCAAGAAAAATGTCAACATTGTGAGATGCAAACTAAGAATTTCAAGAAAAATGTCAACATTGTGAGATGCAAACTAGAATTTCAAGAAAAATGTCAACATTGTGAGATGCAAACTTAGAATTTCAAGAAAAATGTCAACATTGTGAGATGCAAACTTAGAATTTCAAGAAAAATGTCAACATTGTGAGATGCAAACTTAGAATTTCAAGAAAAATGTCAACATTGTGAGATGCAAACTAGAATTTCAAGAAAAATGTCAACATTGTGAGATGCAAACTTAGAATTTCAAGAAAAATGTCAACATTGTGAGATGCAAACTTAGAATTTCAAGAAAAATGTCAACATTGTGAGATAGAATTTCAAGAAAATGTCAACATTGTGAGATGCAAACTAAGAATTTCAAGAAAAATGTCAACATTGTGAGATGCAAACTTAGAATTTCAAGAAAAATGTCAACATTGTGAGATGCAAACTTAGAATTTCAAGAAAAATGTCAACATTGTGAGATGTAAACTTAGAATTTCAAGAAAAATGTCAACATTGTGAGATGCAAACTTAGAATTTCAAGAAAAATGTCAACATTGTGAGATGCAAACTAAGAATTTCAAGAAAAATGTCAACATTGTGAGATGCAAACTAGAATTTCAAGAAAAATGTCAACATTGTGAGATGCAAACTTAGAATTTCAAGAAAATGTCAACATTGTGAGATGCAAACTTAGAATTTCAAGAAAAATGTCAACATTGTGAGATGCAAACTAGAATTTCAAGAAAAATGTCAACATTGTGAGATGCAAACTTAGAATTTCAAGAAAAATGTCAACATTGTGAGATGCAAACTTAGAATTTCAAGAAAAATGTCAACATTGTGAGATGCAAACTTAGAATTTCAAGAAAAATGTCAACATTTGAGATGCAAACTTAGAATTTCAAGAAAAATGTCAACATTGTGAGATGCAAACTAGAATTTCAAGAAAAATGTCAACATTGTGAGATGCAAACTTAGAATTTCAAGAAAAATGTCAACATTGTGAGATGCAAACTAAGAATTTCAAGAAAAATGTCAACATTGTGAGATGCAAACTTAGAATTTCAAGAAAAATGTCAACATTGTGAGATGCAAACTTAGAATTTCAAGAAAAATGTCAACATTGTGAGATGCAAACTTAGAATTTCAAGAAAAATGTCAACATTGTGAGATGCAAACTTAGAATTTCAAGAAAAATGTCAACATTGTGAGATGCAAACTTAGAATTTCAAGAAAAATGTCAACATTGTGAGATGCAAACTTAGAATTTCAAGAAAAATGTCAACATTGTGAGATGTAAACTTAGAATTTCAAGAAAAATGTCAACATTTCTAGATGCAAACTTAGAATTTCAAGAAAATGTCAACATTGTGAGATGCAAACTTAGAATTTCAAGAAAAATGTCAACATTGTGAGATGCAAACTTAGAATTTCAAGAAAAATGTCAACATTGTGAGATGCAAACTTAGAATTTCAAGAAAAATGTCAACATTGTGAGATGCAAACTTAGAATTTCAAGAAAAATGTCAACATTGTGAGATGCAAACTTAGAATTTCAAGAAAAATGTCAACATTGTGAGATGCAAACTTAGAATTTCAAGAAAAATGTCAACATTGTGAGATGCAAACTTAGAATTTCAAGAAAAATGTCAACATTGTGAGATGCAAACTAGAATTTCAAGAAAAATGTCAACATTGTGAGATGCAAACTTAGAATTTCAAGAAAAATGTCAACATTGTGAGATGCAAACTTAGAATTTCAAGAAAAATGTCAACATTGTGAGATGCAAACTTAGAATTTCAAGAAAAATGTCAACATTGTGAGATGCAAACTTAGAATTTCAAGAAAAATGTCAACATTGTGAGATGCAAACTTAGAATTTCAAGAAAAATGTCAACATTGTGAGATGCAAACTTAGAATTTCAAGAAAAATGTCAACATTGTGAGATGCAAACTTAGAATTTCAAGAAAAATGTCAACATTGTGAGATGCAAACTTAGAATTTCAAGAAAATGTCAACATTGTGAGATGTAAACTTAGAATTTCAAGAAAAATGTCAACATTGTGAGATGCAAACTTAGAATTTCAAGAAAAATGTCAACATTGTGAGATGCAAACTTAGAATTTCAAGAAAAATGTCAACATTGTGAGATGCAAACTTAGAATTTCAAGAAAAATGTCAACATTGTGAGATGCAAACTTAGAATTTCAAGAAAAATGTCAACATTGTGAGATGCAAACTAGAATTTCAAGAAAAATGTCAACATTGTGAGATGCAAACTTAGAATTTCAAGAAAATGTCAACATTGTGAGATGCAAACTTAGAATTTCAAGAAAAATGTCAACATTGTGAGATGCAAACTAGAATTTCAAGAAAAATGTCAACATTGTAAAATGTAAATTTAGAATTCCAAGAAAAATGTTTAACATTGTGAGATGTAAACTTAGAATTCTGAGAAAAATGTCAACATTGTGAGATGCAAACTTAGAATTTCAAGAAAAATGTCAACATTTTGAGATGTAAACTTAGAATTCTGAGAAAATTGTCAACATTGTGAGATGCAAACTTAGAATTTCAAGAAAAATGTCAACATTGTGAGATGCAAACTAAGAATTTCAAGAAAAATGTCAACATTGTGAGATGCAAACTTAGAATTCCAAGAAAAATGTCAACATTGTGAGATGTAAACTTAGAATTCCAAGAAAAATGTCAACATTGTGAGATGCAAACTTAGAATTTCAAGAAAAATGTCAACATTGTGAGATGCAAACTTAGAATTTCAAGAAAAATGTCAACATTGTGAGATGCAAACTTAGAATTTCAAGAAAATGTCAACATTGTGAGATGCAAACTAGAATTTCAAGAAAAATGTCAACATTGTGAGATGCAAACTTAGAATTTCAAGAAAATGTCAACATTGTGAGATGCAAACTTAGAATTTCAAGAAAAATGTCAACATTGTGAGATGCAAACTAAAATTTCAAGAAAATGTCAACATTGTGAGATGCAAACTTAGAATTTCAAGAAAAATGTCAACATTGTGAGATGCAAACTTAGAATTTCAAGAAAAATGTCAACATTGTGAGATGCAAACTTAGAATTTCAAGAAAAATGTCAACATTGTGAGATGCAAACTTAGAATTTCAAGAAAAATGTCAACATTGTGAGATGCAAACTTAGAATTTCAAGAAAATGTCAACATTGTGAGATGCAAACTAAAATTTCAAGAAAAATGTCAACATTGTGAGATGCAAACTTAGAATTTCAAGAAAATGTCAACATTGTGAGATGCAAACTTAGAATTTCAAGAAAAATGTCAACATTGTGAGATGCAAACTTAGAATTTCAAGAAAATGTCAACATTGTGAGATGCAAACTTAGAATTTCAAGAAAATGTCAACATTGTGAGATGCAAACTAAGAATTTCAAGAAAAATGTCAACATTGTGAGATACAAACTAGAATTTCAAGAAAAATGTCAACATTGTGAGATGCAAACTTAGAATTTCAAGAAAATGTCAACATTGTGAGATGCAAACTTAGAATTTCAAGAAAAATGTCAACATTGTGAGATGCAAACTTAGAATTTCAAGAAAAATGTCAACATTGTGAGATGCAAACTAAAATTTCAAGAAAAATGTCAACATTGTGAGATGCAAACTAGAATTTCAAGAAAAATGTCAACATTGTGAGATGCAAACTTAGAATTTCAAGAAAAATGTCAACATTGTGAGATGCAAACTGAATTTCAAGAAAAATGTCAACATTGTGAGATGCAAACTAAGAATTTCAAGAAAATGTCAACATTGTGAGATGCAAACTTAGAATTTCAAGAAAAATGTCAACATTGTGAGATGCAAACTTAGAATTTCAAGAAAAATGTCAACATTGTGAGATGCAAACTTAGAATTTCAAGAAAAATGTCAACATTTGAGATACAAACTAGAATTTCAAGAAAAATGTCAACATTGTGAGATGCAAACTAGAATTTCAAGAAAAATGTCAACATTGTGAGATGCAAACTGAATTTCAAGAAAAATGTCAACATTTGAGATGCAAACTTAAAATTTCAAGAAAATGTCAACATTGTGAGATGCAAACTTAGAATTTCAAGAAAAATGTCAACATTGTGAGATGCAAACTTAGAATTTCAAGAAAAATGTCAACATTGTGAGATGCAAACTAGAATTTCAAGAAAATGTCAACATTGTGAGATGCAAACTAGAATTTCAAGAAAATGTCAACATTGTGAGATGCAAACTAGAATTTCAAGAAAATGTCAACATTGTGAGATGCAAACTTAGAATTTCAAGAAAAATGTCAACATTGTGAGATGCAAACTAGAATTTCAAGAAAAATGTCAACATTGTGAGATGCAAACTTAGAATTTCAAGAAAAATGTCAACATTGTGAGATGCAAACTAGAATTTCAAGAAAAATGTCAACATTGTGAGATGCAAACTTAGAATTTCAAGAAAAATGTCAACATTGTGAGATGCAAACTAGAATTTCAAGAAAAATGTCAACATTGTGAGATGCAAACTTAGAATTTCAAGAAAAATGTCAACATTGTGAGATGCAAACTAAGAATTTCAAGAAAAATGTCAACATTGTGAGATGCAAACTAGAATTTCAAGAAAAATGTCAACATTGTGAGATGCAAACTTAATTTCAAGAAAAATGTCAACATTGTGAGATGCAAACTTAGAATTTCAAGAAAAATGTCAACATTGTGAGATGCAAACTTAGAATTTCAAGAAAAATGTCAACATTTGAGATGCAAACTTAGAATTTCAAGAAAAATGTCAACATTGTGAGATGCAAACTAGAATTTCAAGAAAAATGTCAACATTGTGAGATGCAAACTTAGAATTTCAAGAAAAATGTCAACATTGTGAGATGCAAACTAGAATTTCAAGAAAATGTCAACATTGTGAGATGCAAACTTAGAATTTCAAGAAAAATGTCAACATTGTGAGATGCAAACTAAGAATTTCAAGAAAAATGTCAACATTGTGAGATGCAAACTTAGAATTTCAAGAAAAATGTCAACATTGTGAGATGCAAACTTAGAATTTCAAGAAAAATGTCAACATTGTGAGATGCAAACTTAGAATTTCAGAAAATGTCAACATTGTAGATGCAAACTTAGAATTTCAAGAAAAATGTCAACATTGTGAGATGCAAACTTAGAATTTCAAGAAAAATGTCAACATTGTGAGATGCAAACAGAATTTCAAGAAAAATGTCAACATTGTAGATGCAAACTTAGAATTTCAAGAAAAATGTCAACATTGTGAGATGCAAACTTAGAATTTCAAGAAAATGTCAACATTGTGAGATGCAAACTTAGAATTTCAAGAAAAATGTCAACATTGTGAGATGCAAACTTAGAATTTCAAGAAAAATGTCAACATTGTGATGCAAACTAGAATTTCAAGAAAAATGTCAACATTGTGAGATGCAAACTTAGAATTTCAAGAAAAATGTCAACATTGTGAGATGCAAACTAGAATTTCAAGAAAAATGTCAACATTGTGAGATGCACTTAGAATTTCAAGAAAAATGTCAACATGTGAGATTTCACAAACTGTAAAATTCAAGAAAAGTCAATGTGAGATAAATGTCAACATGATGGGTCAGATTTAAATGTATTTTCTCAACTCATGTATTGTGAGAAAAATGTCAACATTGTGAGATAAAAGTTGCAATTCCGAATGTGAACATCTGAGTCAGAATCCTGAGATTATTTCGTCATTGTGAGAGCTCAAACTTATTCAGACAGACAGTGTGATTGCACTTTTGTTTTCAGATTAGCAACAATTCACTGAAAAATCAACAGATGCAAACTAATTTCAACAGCTCATTGTCTGAGCACCTCTGTTCTTTAACTGCAAGCCAACTCAAAGTTTGCCTGACTAATCCACATGACACCACCACACAACCATGATCCTCTACCAGATAAGTGCCGTCTCTTCTCTCAGTGTATTCGTATGTGTCTGTAAAAGCTTGTGTGTGTATCAGATTCTCACCTTTATATGAGGTGTAGTCCTTCTTGAGTCCTTCACTGATGTCAGAATCACTGTCATTAACGTCACTGTCTCCTTTTCCACTGTCTTTGCCGCTGATCTGTGGCTCTCTGACGCGATGGTCATCATAGAGTTTCCTTTCCATACTGTGACCGGTCGAGCGCTGTCTTTGCCGTAACCAGGCAGAGTCGAATATCCCTGGGAAGACACCACAGCAGAAGTTCATCCTCACGAGGGTCAGTGAATAATGACAGATTTTTAATTTTCTTGATGAGATATGTATCCGTTCACACGTTTGTGTTCTGTTTCTCTGTTTCTACACACATGCATCACACAGAAGTCTGACTGGTGCACTCTTGTCTTGCACTGAATATGTTTTATTTTAAAGAAAGCTGAAGACCAATTAAAAAAAGTTATATTTTGTAAAGCACCGCGATTGCACCCCTCTAGCTCTTCTATAGCACACAAACGCATGCGCCCCATTCTGGCCACGGCATTGGACCTCTCTTTTTTTCAGTGACTAGCATTGCGTTCTTTTGCAAACTCATCTGATGACCTCTCGTGACCTCTCGTGACCCCTCGTGACCCCTGTGATCGTCCCATTGCTTTGTGCTATTTTTTACTGTCGGCATGTTTAGTTTTTGGCCATTTAGTCTCATTTCCAGTGCCAGTTACGTGTTGCAGTTTAAAAAACATGTCATGTTAAAAAAATTATGTTTAAGAAAAACCTTCTGTGTGTGTGTGTGTGTGTGTGTGTATGTGTGTGTGTGTGTGTGTGTGTGTGTGTGTGTGTGTGTGTGTGTGTGTGTGTGTGTGTGTGTGTGTGAGAGAGTTCTATTGTAAATATTTTTGCTCTTTCTGCACATTTTGTTGCTCCATTTTTTTTTACTATTGTTCCATTCTATCTTCAAAAAAGAGTTTTGTTTGTATACACACACACACACACACACACACACACACACACACACACACACACACACACTGCCCCTACCCTAAACCTACCCATCGCACACACACACACACACACACACACACACACACACACACACACACACATGCATTGCAAATTGATCAAAAGTGACATGCATGTCACAAACTGTTTTCATAACTGCTAATAATCATAACTGTGTGTTGATGATCAGATCCTCATATGAGAGTGATTAGTGAAGGATCATGTGACACTGAATGATGATAAATTCAGCTTTGACTGTATTTATGATCTAACAAATGAGCCAGTAGGGATTACCAGTCCACACACACACACACACACAAACACATTAGTTTGTGTGTGTGTGTATTAATGTTTAATGTGTGTGTAAAGTGTCCCGTGCCACATTCCATCTGCTCTGTTTATGTGCATCAGAACACACATACACACACACACACACACCGTTCAGTAATGCATGAAGAAAGTGTCCACACACACACACACACACACACACACACACACACACACACACACACACACACACACACACACACACACACACTCTCACTCTCACACACACACACACACACACACACACACACACACACACACACACACACACACACACACCACACACACACACACACACACACACACACACACACACACACACACACACACACACACACACACACACACACACACACACACACACACACACACACACACACACACACACACACACACACACACACACACACACACACACACACACACACACACACACACACACACACACACACACCACACTGTGTTCAGTAATGCATGAAGAAAGTATCACACACACCTGCACACACACACACACACACACACACACACACACACACACACACACACACACACACACACACACACACACACACACACACACTACCCATCACAGGAGACTGCACAGTTTACTTTCTGTGATAAAAACCTCATCCGTGTGATTTATAAGCATTTTGAAAAGTCACACACACACACACACACACACTACACCCTAAACCTGTGTCACAAAAACATGCCCACACACACACACACACACACACACACACACACACACACTTACATCTATTTGAGCCCTGTATGTGCTCTGGAAGCTCTGCGGGGTTTGGCTGAAGAGCTCCGCGGTGGCCTGCACGCTGCTCCGCAGTTTCTCCGGCGTGCCGATGGCGGAGGGAAACGTGTGTGTGCTCGGTTGGAGATCATGGCGATGGCGTTCTTCTCCTCAGAGAACGGGATATCCACCGCCTCAGGGAGGTCCGTGCATC
>CM040910.1:49574804-49579804 GCA_023029165.1 Gobiocypris rarus
GCACACAGTGGTCAGAAACACACAGTGGTCAGAAATACAGTGGTCAGTACAGCACACAGTGGTCAGAAACACACAGTGGTCAGAAATACAGTGGTCAGCACAGCACAAAGTGGTCAGAAATACAGTGGTCAGCACAGCACACAGTGGTCAGAAACACACAGTGGTCAGACACACAGTGGTCAGCACAGCACACAGTGGTCAGAAACACACAGTGGTCAGAACAGCACACAGTGGTCAGAAACACACAGTGGTCAGAAACACACAGTGGTCAGAAACACACAGTGGTCAGCACAGCACACAGTGGTCAGAAACACACAGTGATCAGAAACACACAGTGGTCAGAAACACACAGTGGTTAGCACAGCACACAGTGGTCAGAAACACACAGGGTCAGCACAGCACACAGTGGTCAGAAACACACAGTGGTCAGCACAGCACAGAGGTCAGAACAGCACACAGTGGTCAGCACAGCACACAGTGGTCAGAAACACAGTGGTCAGAAACACACAGTGGTCAGAAACACACAGTGGTCAGAAACACACAGTGGTCAGCACAGCACACAGTGGTCAGAAACACACAGTGGTCAGCACAGCACACAGTGGTCAGAAACACACAGTGGTCAGCACAGCACACAGTGGTCAGAAACACACAGTGGTCAGAAACACACAGTGGTCAGCAACACACAGTGTCAGCACAGCACACAGTGGTCAGAAACACACAGTGGTCAGCACTACACACAGTGGTCAGAAACACACAGTGGTCAGCACAGCACACAGTGGTCAGAAACACACAGTGGTCAGCACAGCACACAGTGGTCAGAAACACACAGTGGTCAGAAACACACAGTGGTCAGCACAGCACACAGTGGTCAGAAACACACAGTGGTCAGAAACACACAGTGGTCAGAAATACAGTGGTCAGCACAGCACAAGTGGTCAGAAATACAGTGGTTAGCACAGCACACAGTGGTCAGAAACACACAGTGGTCAGACACACAGTGGTCAGCACAGCACTCAGTGGTCAGAAACACACAGTGGTCAGAACAGCACACAGTGGTCAGAAATACAGTGGTCAGTACAGCACACAGTGGTCAGAAACACACAGTGGTCAGAAATACAGTGGTCAGCACAGCACAAAGTGGTCAGAAATACAGTGGTTAGCACAGCACACAGTGGTCAGAAACACACAGTGGTCAGACACACAGTGGTCAGCACAGCACACAGTGGTCAGAAACACACAGTGGTCAGAACAGCACACAGTGGTCAGAAACACACAGTGGTCAGAAACACACAGTGGTCAGAAACACACAGTGGTCAGCACAGCACACAGTGGTCAGAAACACACAGTGGTCAGAAACACACAGTGGTCAGCACAGCACATAGTGGTCAGCACAGCACACAGTGGTCAGCACAGCACACAGTGGTCAGCACAGCACACAGTGGTCAGCACAGCACACAGTGGTCAGAAACACACAGTGGTCAGAACAGCACAAAGTGGTCAGAAACACACAGTGGTCAGAACAGCACACAGTGGTCAGAAACACACAGTGGTCAGAAACACACAGTGGTCAGCACAGCACAGTGGTCAGAAACACAGTGGTCAGCACAGCACACAGTGGTCAGAAACACACAGTGGTCAGAACAGCACACAGTGGTTAGAAACACACAGTGGTCAGCACAGCACACATTGGTCAGCACAGCACACAGTGGTCAGCAGAGCACACAGTGGTCAGCAGAGCACACAGTGGTCAGAAACACACAGTGGTCAGAAACACACAGTGGTCAGCACAGCACACAGTGGTCAGAAACACACAGTGGTCAGCACAGCACACAGTGGTCAGCAGAGCACACAGTGGTCAGCAGAGCACACAGTGGTCAGAAACACAGAGTGGTCAGCAGAGCACACAGTGGTCAGCAGAGCACACAGTGGTCAGCACAGCAAACAGTGGTCAGCAGAGCACACAGTGGTCAGAAACACACAGTGGTCAGAAACAGTGGTCAGCACAGCACAAAGTGGTCAGAAACACACAGTATTCAGCACAGCACACAGTGGTCAGAAACACACAGTGGTCAGCATAGCACACAGTGGTCAGAACAGCACACAGAGGTCAGAAACACTCAGTGGTTAGAAACACTCAGTGGTCAGAAACACACATTGGTCAGAACAGCACACAGTGGTCAGCATAGCACACAGTGGTCAGAAACACACAGTGGTCAGAAACACACAGTGGTTAGCACAGCACACAGTGGTCAGTACAGCACACAGTGGTCAGAAACACAGTGGTCAGCACAGCACAATGGTCAGAAACACACAGTGGTCAGAAACACAGTCGTCAGCACAGCACACAGTGGTCAGAAACACACAGTGGTCAGCACAGCACACAGTGGTCAGAAGCACACATTGGTCAGCACAGCACACAATGGTCAGAAACACACAGTGGTCAGAAAAACAGTCGTCAGCACAGCACACAGTGGTCAGAAACACACAGTGGTCAGCACAGCACACAGTGGTCCGAAACACACAGTGGTCAGAAACACACAGTGGTCAGAAACACAGTCGTCAGCACAGCACACAGTGGTCAGAGACACACAGTGGTCAGAAACACACAGTGGTCAGCAAAGCACACAGTGGTCAGCACAGCACACAGTGGTCAGAACAGCACACAGTGGACAGAAACACACAGTGGTCAGCACAGCACACAGTGGTCAGCACAGCACACAGTGGTCAGAAACACACAGTGGTCAGCACAGCACACAGTGGTCAGAAACACACAGTGGTCAGAAACACACAGTGGTCAGCACAGCACACAGTGGTCAGCACAGCACACAGTGGTCAGAAACACACAGTGGTCAGAAACACACAGTGGTCAGCACAGTGTGGTCAGAAACACACAGTGGTCAGAAACACACAGTGGTCAGAACAGCACACAGTGGTCAGAAACACACAGTGGTCAGCACAGCACAAAGTTGTCAGAACAGCACACAGTGGTCAGAAACACACAGTGGTCAGAAACAGAACAGTAGTCAGAAACACACAGTGGTCAGCACAACACACAGTGGTCAGCACAGCACAAAGTGGTCAGAAACACACAGCGGTCAGAAACACACAGTGGTCAGCAGCACACAGTGGTCAGAAACACTCAGTGGTCAGAAACACACAGTGGTCAGCACAGCACACAGTGGTCAGAAC
The DNA here is from genome assembly GCA_023029165.1 of Gobiocypris rarus. Taxonomy (NCBI): domain Eukaryota; kingdom Metazoa; phylum Chordata; class Actinopteri; order Cypriniformes; family Gobionidae; genus Gobiocypris; species Gobiocypris rarus. The sequence continues at coordinate 49,577,994 of CM040910.1, forward strand.
AGCACACAGTGGTCAGAAACACACAGTGGTCAGAAACAGAACAGTAGTCAGAAACACACAGTGGTCAGCACAACACACAGTGGTCAGCACAGCACAAAGTTGTCAGAACAGCACACAGTGGTCAGAAACACACAGTGGTCAGAAACAGAACAGTGGTCAGAAACACACAGTGGTCAGCACAACACACAGTGGTCAGCACAGCACACAGTGGTCAGAAACACTCAGTGGTCAGAAACACACAGTGGTCAGCACAGCACACAGTGGTCAGAAACACTCAGTGGTCAGAAACACACAGTGGTCAGCACAGCACACAGTGGTCAGAAACACACAGTGGTCAGAAACACACAGTGGTCAGAACACACAGTGGTCAGCACTACACACAGTGGTCAGAAACACACAGTGGTCAGCACACAGTGGTCAGAAACACACAGTGGTCAGCACAGCACAGTGGTCAGAAACACACAGTGGTCAGAAACACACAGTGGTCAGAACAGCACACAGTGGTCAGAAACACACAGTGGTCAGAAATACAGTGGTCAGTACAGCACACAGTGGTCAGAAACACACAGTGGTCAGAAATACAGTGGTCAGCACAGCACAAAGTGGTCAGAAATACAGTGGTTAGCACAGCACACAGTGGTCAGAAACACACAGTGGTCAGACACACAGTGGTCAGCACAGCACACAGTGGTCAGAAACACACAGTGGTCAGAACAGCACACAGTGGTCAGAAACACACAGTGATCAGAAACACACAGTGGTCAGAAACACACAGTGGTCAGCACAGCACACAGTGGTCAGAAACACACAGTGATCAGAAACACACAGTGGTCAGAAACACACAGTGGTTAGCACAGCACACAGTGGTCAGAAACACACAGTGGTCAGCACAGCACACAGTGGTCAGAAACACACAGTGGTCAGCACAGCACACAGAGGTCAGAACAGCACACAGTGGTCAGCACAGCACACAGTGGTCAGAAACACAGTGGTCAGAAACACACAGTGATCAGAAACACACAGTGGTCAGAACACACAGTGGTCAGCACAGCACACAGTGGTCAGAAACACACAGTGGTCAGCACAGCACACAGTGGTCAGAAACACACAGAAACACACAGTGGTCAGCACAGCACACAGTGGTCAGAAACACACAGTGGTCAGCACAGCACACAGTGGTCAGAAACACACAGTGGTCAGAAACACACAGTGGTCAGAAACACACAGTGGTCAGCACAGCACACAGTGGTCAGAAACACACAGTGGTCAGCACTACACACAGTGGTCAGAAACACACAGTGGTCAGCACACAGTGGTCAGAAACACACAGTGGTCAGCACAGCACAGAGTGGTCAGAAACACACAGTGGTCAGAAACACACAGTGGTCAGAACAGCACACAGTGGTCAGAAACACACAGTGGTCAGAAATACAGTGGTCAGTACAGCACACAGTGGTCAGAAACACACAGTGGTCAAATACAGTGGTCAGCACAGCACAAAGTGGTCAGAAATACAGTGGTTAGCACAGCACACAGTGGTCAGAAACACACAGTGGTCAGACACACAGTGGTCAGCACAGCACTCAGTGGTCAGAAACACACAGTGGTCAGCACAGCACTCAGTGGTCAGAAACACACAGTGGTCAGAACAGCACACAGTGGTCAGAAACACACAGTGGTCAGAAACACACAGTGGTCAGAAACACACAGTGGTCAGCACAGCACACAGTGGTCAGAAACACACAGTGATCAGAAACACACAGTGGTCAGAAACACACAGTGGTTAGCACAGCACACAGTGGTCAGAAACA
>CM040910.1:49584804-49622304 GCA_023029165.1 Gobiocypris rarus
TTTGAAAATATTAGAAAGGGAACTATGTTTAAGCAACTTATGTTTATATAAAATAAAGTAAATGTAAAGAAAATGTAATGTAATATTTTTAATATATATATATATATATATATATATATATATATATATATATATATATATATATATATATATATATATATATATATATATTTATTTATTTATTTATTTATTTATTTATTTTTTTACGTGCGGGAAAACAAGCTGTCAATCAACCCTCGGGTAACGGCCGCACTTTTCAAATCCAAGAAGCCCGGGAATCTCCGGCTCATTCTAAAACAGGTAAGCCGCGTTTTCTTTTGCAAATCCGACCTTTTTTGTGTTGTTTTGTATGTGTGGCGATCTTAGGTGATGTTGTGTGACTTAACCGACCGTCTGTGTTTGTGCTCGTGTTAGTTGAGGAGACGGGCATTAGTGATCTGATTCTTTTCACACAGCTTTGTTGTAACTTTATAGTTTGAGTATTGTAAAATAGAATATAGTGATCGGGCCACTGTGAATAAACTTAGCTTATGTTGACACTGGGCATGCTTTTCCCCACGAAGGCGCTTTCGAAGCACTTTCGCGAATCATTTGATTCGGATCGAGCGCCTATCGAACTGCCAAAGTCACGTGGTGTCGGTAAACGCTCGCCGCTAGGGGAATCTATGAACCATAGAGCCCTCTGAGATCTCTGCAGTGGGTTGCGATGGGTCACTATAGCCTGTTTTAAGTGTGTATTGCAAAGATATGGCCTTTACAGAGGACACCGGCACTAAGCAGGTTAAAATATTTTAAAAACTTGCACTCCAAACATAAAGATCAAAGTGTTCACACACACACACACACACTCCGCTGTTCAATATATTCATAACTCCCTCGGATGATGAGCTGATAAGCAGGAGCATAGAAGAGTCTCTCCATTAGCATTACCGAGTGAAGAAAGAAATGAGAATAGAGACAGGGACAGAAGCACTAACACACACTGAACTGGGCGTTTGTGAAAGAACTAAAAACAACAAATACATTTGATTAAACCAAGAAGCGACAAAAAATTATCCGCTATCAAAACTAGCCAATTTGCATGTCAAAAAAATCAGAATCGGCCTTGAAAAATCACCACTGCAGTTTTTATTTCTCTACGAAACCTAAAAGAAATCTTAATACAAATGAACTGTATTTTGTGGTGCTGATTAACTTCCGGTGGGTCAGGCCTTGTCATGTTGCCCCTTCAGAGAATCAGTCATTTGCTCGTCCAGAAAATGTTAAGATTTTTTTTGTGTGTTGTAAATATAATTTATTCTGAAGCAATATTCTCATCAGTGTTCTGTCAGCTTTGACATATGATATTTTAATCTTCATAAAGGGCATTTTCCCCCTAATCGTTTTAAATATATTGATCACATTTTAGAATTTAAAAATGAGGGGCTAGCCTGGCGTGGCCATACTCAACTCTAGTCAGAATATGAGTCTGGTGCCGCTCCATTGGGCTGTGATTATGGGGTGTGTTTCAACCGAGCCAGGAAAGACCTCAATTGGATAGACCCACAACCAATCAGAGCAGCGGAGCGCCGCGTAACGTTAGTTATCACATGTTAACAGAACTCAACCGCTCTGTTGCCAAGCCCGTGTTTTTCTCCATGTCCGCGGGTTGGAGCGACCCCAATTATGTGATTATATAAACCCAGGAATGCGAATTTTAGCAGGCAACCGTGCCAAAATAACATATTTTGCCAACCAAACGCCATTTTTTTCCGGAGAACCCCCCGGAAAGTTATTGTTTTGGGCTATAGTTTTGAGTAGCAATTGTGCGCGACATTGCAAAAAAACGTGGCAACCCTGTCTGCGCCGCTGGATTAAGTAACGTTACAAGAAGATGAGTGTAAACGATCTCTGCCAGTGTTGTAATAAAAGAATGTAAGGATACACAGAGTACTTCCCAACACGATCATCGTTTCTGAGAGAAATAGTGAAGGTGAATGCATATACGAACAAGTTCTCCGTTTAGGATAAGAGCAAATTCAACCCAAAGCGCCTTTGATGACGTGGATGATTACGTTACTGTTGATCATCTGTCCATCATCGGCTAAAGCCCGCCCTGATGATCTCATTGGTCCAAACAGTTTCTGTTCAGGCATAATAACTCCTCTATGGAGCGAGGCCAGACCGAATTGCCCGAGCAAAACATTTGTGGGCGGGGCTAAATTCGGCTGGCATCCAGGCTACTATAGGGCTGTTACCGATCAAATTAAATCATGCACACTGAAAAATTATAAAACAAATTTTAAGAGATTGTTTTAAATATTTTTTTAATTTCCAAATAAGAAATGTTGGAAAGAATAATGCTTTTACCCTACACCTACACAACGCTAGGTGACCGTCTGAATGAGTGAGTCATTGAGTCGTTCGTTCAAATGATTCGTTCAGGAGTGAGGCAGTTGTTTTTGAATGAGTCGTTGAATCTTTGAATCATGGCTGAGTGTTGTTGTGAGATGTGCTGTGGTTCTCTTGTGATCGTGAAGTCAGTGTCACATGTTCAGTCGGGATGGTATTCAGCACTCTCGGTCGTGTGATGTGATGTTTCTTAAAGGGTTAGTTCACCCACATTTATGTCATTAATGACCCTAATGTTGTTCCACACCCGTAACACAATATATAACACTGATCTAGTGACTTCTAGTGAAATCGCACATATTGTGCCTTTAATAGACATGAATCGCCATTATTAACGATTAATCGCTCAGCTTTTTAAGTAACATATTTAAGTATAAATTAAAAAAAACAACTAGTAAAAATTAAAGCAAAAATACAAAAGCCCAGGCTAATATATATATATATATATATATGATAATAACATTGAACAGTGTTCAAGCATTTAGTGATTTAGCAGAAACTTCAATGCTACTTAAAAATGAGCAAACATTGCAACCAATTCATCATAAGAGCCAACAAAATGAAGGCCTAGTTACAAGTACGGACTAGATTAGAACAAATGCAGAAACCGAGAGGAAAGGATATTTTAATGGGAGTTTCTTTTGGAAGAGGTTTGTCTCAAGAGCCTCCCAAATGGCCAGCGATCCCAGATGGCTCCCGTTAAACCCACAGCGTTTGCTTCCTCCAGGAAGTGAGTTTCTGCACGGTCCATATCACATAACGCTTTCTGGAGAGCAGCGGTTCTCCCTGGTTTCCTGCAGAAGAATGACGGGGGGATGAATGCAGGCTTTTGATAAGGAGTTATGTGGGAAATGTGGGAGACAGATGGGACGAGCGCTCAGGGGCGACGGCTCTGATTATGGCATCTTTAGTCCAACTGTTGTTCCCAATCTGATCTGTGGAAATGAAATATTTGCCATGTCACTTCTCTCTTTCTCCTCCACTGCGCTCCACCAAAACAGACCCGAGTGATGTGAGAATATGCCTGTTCTTTACACATCTAATCACTGACAGCAAGAGCTCAAGGAGAAGAGCATTCAATCTGCTGCAGTTCACATGTAAAAACATAAAGCATCATATTTTGCTCTAGCAGTATTTTAATGCACCAGTTTTTGAGAGCCTTCTCCAGTAAATGCAGTATATACGGATGTATAGGGCATGAGCTGTATAGTAGGGATGATCTTTACATAGACTCTCAGTGTATTCAGCCTTTCATAAGTATATGTGTCCCGGTGTTATGTTGTGTTCCCAGTGACCTTGCCGATTGAGCCGTCGGTACAGGAACACAGAGATCGATTCTTTGATGATCCCTTTGAACACCTGCTTTTGATTACAGTGCATGTCATTAACCTCCGTCCACTCGCTCAGACTCTGTCATTACAAACCTCAACACATTTCTGGATGGATGAAAATGTGTTACTATTAATGTAGGCATCTATCTATCTATCTATCTATCTATCTATCTATCTATCTATCTATCTATCTATCTATCTGTCTGTCTGTCTGTCTGTCTGTCTGTCTGTCTGTCTGTCTGTCTGTCTGTCTGTCTGTCTGTCTGTCTGTCTGTCTGTCTATCTATCTATCTATCTAAAGGCATAACATTATGACACTTTCCTAATATTGCATTGGTCCCCATTTTGCTGACTTGTCTCTGATGGACTCCGCTAGACCCCTGAAGGTGTGCTGTGGTATCTGGCATCAAGATGTTAGCAGCAGATCATTTAAGTCCTGTAAGTTGTGAGGTGGGGCCTCCATGGATCGGACTTGTTTGTTCAGCACATCCCAGATGCTCGATTGGATTGAGATCTGGGGAATTTGGAGGCCAAGTCAAACTCGTTGTTGTGCTCCTCAACCATTCCTGAAGCATTTGTGCTTTGTGTCAGGAGCATTATCCTGCTGGAAGAGCCACAGCCACCAGGAATACCGTTTCCATGAAAGGCTGTACATGGTCTCAGCAATGCTTAGGTAGGTGGGACGTGTCAAAGGAACATCCACATGGATGGCAGGACCCAAGGTTTCCCAGCAGAACATTGCCCAAAGCATCACCTCCGCCGGCTCGCCTTCTTCCCATAGTGCATCCTGGGGCCATGTGTTCCCCAGGTAAGCCACGCACACACACCCGGCCATCCACGTGATGTAAAAGAACACGTGATCATCAGACCAGGCCACCTTCTTCCATTGCTCCGTGGTCCAGTTCTGATGCTCACGTGCCACTGTTGGTGCTTTCGGCGGGGTCAGGGGTCAGCATGGGCACCCTGACTGGTCAGCGGCTATGCCGCCCCATACGCAACAAACTGCGATGCTCTGTGTATTCTGAGCCCTTTCTATCAGAACCAGCATTAACTTCTTGAGCAGTTTGAGCTCCAGTAGCTCGTCTGTTTGATCGGACCACACGGGCCAGCCTTCGCTCCACACGTGCATCAATGAGCCTGGGCCGCCCATGACCCTGTGGCCGGTTCTCCACTGTTCCTTCCTTGGAGCACTTTTGATAGATCCTGACCACTGCAGACCGGGAACACCCCACAAGAGCTGCAGTTTTGGAGATGCTCTGACCCTGCGATCAGTCTGTCTTCTATTTTATTGCCCTGATTCACCGATACAACTGGTCAGATATTTTGTGGACATGCACTTTTAATAAAATAGATCATAGAGATTTAACATAATTATTAACACACCAGGTTTAATTATGAATACACCACTATGTAAAGTACATTATATTTTTTATTTATCTTTTGCACATGGTGTGTAAACAAAGCAAGAAGCCTCACTTGTCCTTCAGCACTACCTCATCTCAGTCCAGACAAAAGACAAGACGTTTCCCTCTGTTTCTGTTGCCATCTACTGGAGCTCCTGGAGTATTCCTGCAATGACATCATCCAGACGGGATCTGTTGTAATGCAGAGCACATCCTGCTCAATGCCACCACCGCTTCCTCACGCCGTGATGGCCTTCCTCCTGTAAACGCTCAGACGGTCTGAGGCTAGTCTGCGGTTTGGAAAAGACTCTCGTATGGTGAACACACGGCTGTAAAATCACAGTATTCCAAGAAATCTGCTTTAATGTTTGCCAGTGACATGCATAGTTTTCCAAAAATCATGAAACTATTTTCCCAGATTTTCATTGTGTTCTCAAACTTTTTGGGTGTTTATATAACTATGGCCTTTAGCAAATAGTTCAGGAGCATTAGACGCATTTTTTGTCAATTGCAAATGTTTGTGAAATTCTGTTTCTTTACCTTTAGGTTGTGAAAGGCAATTTTAAGGCATGAAATCTAGCCTGCATAATGGGATTAAAGCGTTCAGTCAGATGTTTTGCGACTCTGGGTTTTGGGTTTCAAAGCAGCCCGCATTTACATATTCATAAGGAACATTGGATTATTCAAATTTCTTCAGTAAATCGGAAGTAATTTGTGACATGACAATTTGACTTACACTTTTATTAAGAGCGGTTCCCAGCATATTGGTTGTGTTCAGTGAGAGGTGAATTCACATATTCCAGGAAACAATTTCCACCGCTTTCAAAAATAATGAAATGATGTGAATCTCAGGCTTTCAGCAGTGCATACAGAAGAGACAGGAGAAGCGGCGCTTTAGGCCTATAGATGGCGCTCTTCTCTTGTGGCCATCATCATCCTTCAGAATAAGGCAGCTGTCACAGAGAAATGAGTGGCCAAGATTTTCAAAACAAGATTTTTAGACCACTAAGAGGCTCTGCATTGCATTGACAACCTTCCAGCCAAACTCTCATTTCCATAATGCAAAACTACATAAAAACATTGAAAGCAGCAATACAGTAATGAAAATCATCATGCACTGCAAACATGATGTTCTTCCTCAGCGTGTCTGTCTCGTTCTCCAGCTCAAACATCTAATCATCCTGACTTAAGGACACATTCACTGGAGGAGATATTAAGACTTAATTACTGAATAAAATCCTCAAAATGAAGTATTTGAACAAAAGCAAATATCTGCCCAAGGAGTCAGAAACAGGGAAAACATGATTATTTTTACTCCACTGACTGATATTTGTGCTGGAAAACAAGACTAGACTAGAGTAAGAGCATTTGCAGTGTGTGTGGATACACTGATTCCTAGGGACTCCTAATTCTGACTTTATTAATTCTGACTTTATATCTCTCAATTCTGACTTTATATTAGGGCTGGGCGATATCTAAAAAAAAATCATATCTCGATATGTTTGCAATTGCATTTAAATAAAAAATAATTATTATTTTGCCCCCATTAAAAACAACAAAAACTATTTAGATAGAACCAAATTAAATACAAAATGTTTATGTTTACTGAACGGGTTGGGATGACCAAAATCTTAAATCATGATACGAGTAATTTAATATTTTTGGTTTCACTTTATTTTGATGGTCCCTTTAACATATTCTGTTGATTATAAGTAGAGTTGCACCTACATAAATATCCACTAAATATCATTCGAGTGTTAGTAGAGTTTCAGTAGACTGGTAGGGTTAGGGTTAGAATAAGTTGACATGTAGTTGCAAAGTTATTAATAGTCAGTAGAATGTCTGTTGAAAGATCATTAGAATAAAATGTTAGTAGATATTAAGCAGACAATCTACTAATAATCTAATGAGAGTTAGTTGACATGTGGGTGCAACGTTACTTATAGTCAACAGAATGTTCAAAAGGGACCATCAAAATAAAGTGTTACCATATTTGAATATATTTTTAATTTGATCTTTTTTTAAATAAAACATAAGAAAAACATGCAAATTACAAACAATATGACCAAAACAGTTATTTTCAGATACAGTGGGTCTATTTAACAGTAGCATGTCAAAAAATAAATCAAAAATCTAATATATATATATATATATATATATATATATATATATATATATATATATATATATATATATATATATATATATATATATATATATATATATATTTCTGATTTACATCAGCCAAACACTCATTTCCTTAATGCAAAAATATGTAAAAACATTGAAAGCAGCAATACAGTCAATCAATCAATCAATCAAATTTATTTATATAGCGCTTTTACAATGACGATTGTTTCAAAGCAGCTTCACAGTGTTAAACAGGACAACATTGCAACAAAATTTGATTTGGCTAGTTTAATTTGGATAGTTTATAGAATTATATATGTATAAATTCTATTTGTATATTTAGTTGAGTAACTTGGATCATAATTTGAGTGTCCCCAACTGAGCAAGCCAAGCCAAAGGCGACAGTGGCAAGGAACCAAAACTCCATCAGGGCATGATGGAGAAAAATAAACCTTGGGAGAAACCAGACTCAGTCGGGGTGCCAGTTCTCCTCTGGCCTATTATTAACAGTGTATAATTATTACTCTGGCAACCTTGCAGGTAATAAATCATATTAGATAGGAATATTCGAAATTTTGGGTATGACGCACGAGACGGGTTCATTTAGGATGGCGCGTAGATTACACAAGAATATGAATACTTGAAAGATCGGAGTTATTGCCGGAGACGGGTTAATTGAGGATGACGCCCGGTGAGGCAAATTCAGAGGAGACACTAATGGACACGGTCTCAGCAGACACTCCAGGATGAGCTGGTCATGTCCAGATGCAGGTCCACCATCCGATCCGGACACGCCTGGATCCGCCGACTGCAGTAAACCTCGGGATAAACAGAGAGACTAACATTAGTGTGGATGCCACTCTTTTATGATGTCACGAGTACATCAGGTGTTATGGGAAGTGTTCCCGGTTCGGCTGACCTAGTTAATGCAGCCTAACAATCAGTCATTTGATTTGAATAAGAAAGTTAAAAATGTTCTATGTGTATGCCATAGTAAAGAGATGTGTTTTTAGTCTAGATTTAAACTGACAGAGTGTGTCTGCTTCCCGAACAATGCTAGGAAGACTGTTCCAGAGTTTAGGTGCTAAATAGGAAAAGGATCGACCGCCTGCAGTTGATTTAGATATTCTAGGTATTTTCAACTGGCCAGAGTTTAGAGACCGCAATTGACGTGATGGAGTATAATGCGTTAAGAGCTCGCTTAAGTACTGGGGAGCTAAACCATTTATTGCTTTATAAGTAATAAGCAAGATTTTAAAATGTATGCGATGTTTAATAGGAGCCAGTGCAGTGTTGACAGAACTGGACTAATATGATCGTACTTCCTGGTTCTAGTAAGAACTCGAGCTGCTGCTTTTGGACCAGCTGGAGTTTATTTATTAGGCGAGCAGGGCAACCACCCAGTAGAGCATTACAATAATCTAGCCTTGAGCTCATGAACGCATGTACTAATTGTTCAGCATTTTGCATTGAAAGCATGTGACGAATTTAGATATATTTTTAAGATGGTAGAATGCAGTTTTACAGATGCTAGAAACGTGGCTTTCAAACGAAAGATTGGTATCAAAGAGCACACCCAGGTTCCTCACTGACGACGTGGACTTGACAGAGCAGCCATCGAGGGTTAGACAGTATTCTAGGGCACTACTTGTGGAGCTTTTCTGTCCAATAATTAAAAATTCAGTTTTATCTGAATTAAGTTGCAGGAAATTACTATTCATCCAATTTTTAATATCAGCTATGCATTCCGTTAATCTTGTGAATTGGTAAGTTTCCAGGGTGTGAAGAAATATAGAGCTGAGTATCATCAGCATAACAATGAAAACTAACGCCATGCTTCCTAATGATATCTCCCAGTGGTAGCATATACAGGGTGAAAAGCAACGGTCCTAACACTGAGCCTTGCGGTACTCCATACTGAACTTGTGATCGTGTGACATCTCTTCATTTACTGCTACAAACTGATAACGGTCAGATAAGTAAGATTTAAACCATGCCAATGCAGTTCCACTAATGCCAACATAATTTTCGAGTCTATTCAAAAGAATATTGTGATCGATAGTATCGAATTCAGCGCTAAGATCGAGTAACACTAGAGAGATACAACCACGATCAGATGATAAGAGTAAATCATTTGTAACTCTAATTAGAGCAGTCTCAGTACTATGATACGGTCTAAATCCTGACTGGAAATCCTCACATATACAATTTCTTTCTAAAAAGGAACATAATTGTGAAGACACTGCCTTTTCTAATATTTTTGATAGAAACGGTAGATTCGAGATTGGTCTGTAATTGACTAATTCTTTAGGATCAAGTTGCGGTTTTAATAAGTGGTTTAATTACAGCCAACTTAAAAGTTTTTGGTACATATCCTAATGTCAAGGATGAATTAATAATATTAAGCAGAGGATCTATGACCTCTGGAAGCATCTCTTTAATAGCCTAGTCGGTATAGGGTCAAGCATACATGTTGTTGATTTTGATGATTTAACAAGTTTAGCCAATTCTTCTCCTCCTATAGCAGTGAATGAGTGTAATTTTTCCTCAGTGAGACTACAATGTTCTGTCTGAAGTGATACTGTAGTAGACGGCTGCATGGTTATAATTTTATTCCTAATGTTATCAATCTTACTAGTAAAGAAGTTCATAAAGTCATTACTGCTGTGTTGTTTACAAATGTCAGAAGTTGAAGCTTTATCCTTTGTTAATTTAGCCACTGTATCGAATAAATACCTAGGGTTGTGTTTGTTTTCTTCTAAAAGAGTTGAGAAATAAGCCGATCTAGCAGTTTTATGGCCTTTCTGTATGCAATCATGCTCTCTTTCCACAAATTGCGAAAAACCTCCAGTTTTGTTTTCTTCCAGCTGCGCTCCATTTTCTGGCTGCTTTTTAAGGGCCCGAGTGTGCTCGTTGTACCACGGCGTTGGATTATTTGCTTTAATCTTCTTTGCGAGGAGCAACTATGTCTAAAGTGCTAGTAAAGAGAGAGTCAGTAGTTTCTGTTGCAACATCAAGTTCCTCTTGGCTATCTGTAATTCTGAGGAGATGGAACTGATGAGGAAGATTATGTATAAAGCTATCTTTAGTCGCAGCGGTTATAGTCCTGCCATATTTGAAGCGAGGGGATGGCTTTGCAGCCTTAGCTATATTAAGTATACATGATATTAGGTAATGATCTGAGATGTCATCGCTCTGCTGCAGAATTTTAATGGTATCAACATTTAGTCCATGTGACAGTATTAGATCTAAAGTATGATTAAGGCGATGAGTGGGTCCAGATACGTGTTGTCTAACTCCAATAGAGTTTAGCATGTCTTTAAATGCCAATCCCAATGCGTCTTTTCATTGTCAACATGGATATTAAAATCACCAACAATTAGTACTTTATCTGCAGCCAGTACTAACTCTGATAGAAAACCAGCAAATTCTTTGATAAAGTCTGTATTGTGCCCTGGTGGCCTGTATACAGTAGCCAACACAAATGTCAAACGGGATTTATCATTTACACTACACAATGTTACATAAAGCACCAAAACTTCAAAGGAATTATATTTGAAACTAGACTTCTGAGTAATACTGAAGTTATCATTATAAATTACAGCAACACCTCCCCTTTTCCTTTCAGACGGCTCGTGTTTATAACAATAATCTTGGGGAGTGGACTCATTTAAAGTAATGTAGTCGTCAGGTTTTAGCCAGGTTTCTGTCAAACACAGCACATCTAGGTTATGATCTATAATCATATCATTAACAATAAGCGTTTTTGGCGAAAGGGATCGAATATTCAGCAACCCGAGATTTATCAATTGTTCATCCGTATTATATCTGTTGTTTATTTGTTGGACATCAATTAAATTTTTACTGTTGAATGGTTTTGATGGTTTTTTGTATTTACTGATTCGGGGAACAGACACAGTCTCTATGTGATAATATCTAGGTGAAAGCGTCTCTATGTGCTGGGATTTAGCTGACTCTGGTGACGTGAGACAGCTAGCAGACGGTTGGTTTAGCCAGTTTGTCTGCTTCCTGACCTGGGCCCCAGTGAGTCAAGGTTTAGCTCTAAGATTATGTGCCAAATTACTAGAGAGAAGAGCAGCACCAGCCCGGTAGGATGAATGCCGTCTATCTTCAACAGGTCGGGTCTGCCCCAAAACTTTTCCAATTGTCTATGAACCCTATGTTATTTTATGGACACCACTTAGACAACCAGCCATTGAGTGATGATAATCTGCTAACTATTTCATCACTCCTTTTAACAGGGAGGGCCAGATAAACAGACTGCGGTGACATCGTACTTGCGAGTTTACACACCTCTTTAATGTTAATTTTGGTGATCTCCGACTGACGAAGTCGAACATCATTAGTGCCGGCGTGAATAATAATCTTAGAGAATTTACGATTAGCTTTAGCCAGCACTTTTAAATTTGCTTTGATGTCAGGCGCTCTGGCTCCCGGTAAACATGTGACTATGGTGGCTGGTGTCTCTATTTTCACGTTCGTGTAATAGAATCGCCAATAACTAGGGCACTTTCAACAGGATCCTCAGTGGGTGCATCACTGAGTGGGGAGAACCTGTTTGATGTTCTAATCGGAACAGCAGAGTGGTTTTTAGATCCGCGACTATGCTGTCTCACAGTCACCCAATTGCCCTGCTGCGGGGCTCAGCCGAACCAAACAATGAGTGTTCACTAAGCTAGTCGCATCCAAAAGAGTATCTAAAGCTGTACCATTCTCACTACTCTCACATAAAGTCTGGATGCGTGTCTCTAAATCTGAAATCTTCTCCGTCAGCCTGATTAATTCCTTACATTTAACACATGTGAAGCCCTGTTAAGCCAACGGAGATAGATATGCTAAACATGTAGCATGCAGTGCAAGTGACAATGACAGGAGAAGAAGACATGGCTTACCGTATTTGTTGATGAATCCAAAACTTACCACACAACTTACTCTACTTACTTTGTTTGATGGAGTCTATTTAATAATCCAACTCACCACAGTTGTCTAATGAAGTAAAGTAATGAAAATCATCATGCACAGCAAACATGATGTTCTTCCTCAGCGTGTCTGTCTCGTTCTCCAGCTCTATTAATTTATAGAGTGATAACGCATTATACTCCATCACGTCTACTGCGCTCTCTAAACTCTGACCTGCTGATAATACCTAGAATATCTAAATCAACTGCAGGCGCCGATCCTTTTCTATTTAGCACCTAAACTCTGGAACAGTCTTCCTAGCATTGTTCGGGAAGCAGACACACTCTGTCAGTTTAAATCTAGACTAAAAACACATCTCTTTACTATGGCATACACATAAAACACTTTTTCAATTGAATGATTATTAGGCTGCATTATCTAGGTCAGCCGGAACCGAACACTTCCCATAACACCTGATGTTACATCATCAGAAGAATGGCATCTACGCTAATACATCATCCTCAATAAACCCGTCTCCGGCGTGGTGCCTCAGATCTTTCGAATATTCAGATCGATTATGACCTCTGACCTTTAAAATAATAACTTTAATAATAATAATACCCCCGACTGAGCCTGGTTTCTCCCAAGGTTTATTTTTCTCCATTAGGTCTCCTGATGGGGTTTGGGTTTCCTTGCCACTGTCGCCTCTGGCTTGGCTTACTCAGTTGGGAAAAACTATTTTTCAAATATATTTCCAAATAAATCTAATTATTAAACTAAATTAACCATATAGACCAAATTACTGATCTAATTACTGATCTAAAGCCCGCATTGTCACTGTATGATAATCGAAATATATTCTGTTGCATTATTTTTCTGTTTAACACTGTGAAGCTGCTTTGAGACAATCTGCATTGTTAAAAGCGCTATATAAATAAAGTTGACTTGACTTGACTTGACTGAGCAGTTAATATATATTTATTTATAAATATATATAAATAAACTGCTCAGTCTTCACTCTATAAATGAACTATAGGCTACACTGAATCTTAATTAATATATTAAAGTTGTTTAGCCGAGCATGGGGTGGTTTTCTATTTTTCATTGTTGTTTGATGAACATTAAATCACACAGAATATGAGCTCCGGCCCTTTAAGAGCTGCACGGACCCAATACACTAACACACGATTCCTCACTCAACTCTGTGTGCGTTCACTAAAGACACACACTAGTGTGTTTACCTGAATACTCGCCAGGATGTGCATTTTTACATCTGTTTGACCACTGAAACCCAATAATCCATGAAAGAACTGAATCCCGATCGCATGTTGTCTGAAAGGCGTGTGCGCTTCAGGTCAGAGTCCGGCGCAGCGCTGTTATTTCTCTCATGCGCGCTTGTTTCTGTTGCTTTCTTTGCACTGCGCTGTGCATATATTTAACTCTTCTGTTTCCAATGTTTAGTGAACGGTGGACGCAGACCTCTGCGTCATCTGGTAATGTTTTTTGAGAAAGTATGAATGTTGAATTTGAAATATTCGATATTCACAATATTTTCAAGTTTTACATCGTCGTCAAAATTATTGCGATATTATCGCTAATATTCGATATATCGCCCAGCTTTACTTTATATCACTCAATAATTCTGACTTTATATCACACAATTCTGACTTTATATCACTCAATTCTGACCTAAAATCTCTCAATTCTGACTTTATATCACACAATAATTCTGACTTTAAATCACTCAATTCTGACTTTATATTACAATAATTCTGACTTTATATCACTCAATTCTAACTTTATATCACACAATTCTGACCTAAAATCTCTCACTTCTGACTTTATATCACACAATAATTCTGACTTTAAATCACTCAATTCTGACTTTATATTACAATAATTCTGACTTTATATCTCACAATTCTGACTTTAAATCACTCTATTCTGACTTTATATCACTAAATTCTGACTTTATATCACACAATAATTCTGACTTTATATCACTCAATTATGATTTTATTAATTCTGACTTTATGTAACACAATAATCCTGACTTAATATCTCTCAATTCTGACTTTATATCTCACAATTCTGACTTTATATCAAACAATTCTGACTCTACATCTCTCAATTCTGACTTTATATCACAATAATTTTGACTTTATATCACTCAAATCTGACTTTATATCACTCAATTCTGATTTTATTAATTCTGACTTTATATAACAATAATTCTGACTTTATATCATCAAATCTGACTTTATATCTCTCAATTCTGACTTTATATCACTCATTAATTCTGACTTTATATCACTCAATTCTGACTTTATATCACACAATTCTGACTTTATTAATTCTGACTTTATATCACACAATAATTCTGACTTTATATCATTCAATTCTGACTTTATATCACACAATTCTGACTTTATATCACTCAATTCTGACTTTATTCATTATGAATTTATATCTTACAATTCTGATTTTATTCATTCTGACTTAATATCTCACAATTCTGATTTTAATAATTCTGTCTTTATATCACTCAATTCTGACTTTATATCACTCAATTCTGACTTTATATCACAATTCTGACTTTATTAATTCTGACTTTATATCACTCAATTCTGACTTTATATCACACAATAATTCTGACTTTATTAATTCTGATTTTATATCACTCAATTCTGACTTTATATCACACAATAATTCTGACTTTATTAATTCTGACTTTATATCACTCAATTCTGACTTTATATCACATAATTCTGACTTTATATCACACAATTCTGACTTTATTAATTCTGACTTTATATCATTAAATTCTGACTTTATATCACACAATAATTCTGACTTTCTATCTCTCAATTCTGACTTTATATCTCACAATTCTGACTTTATATCACACAATAATTCTGACTTTCTATCTCTCAATTCTGACTTTATATCTCACAATTCTGACTTTATATCTCACAATTCTGACTTTATATCACTCAATTCTGACTTTATATCACTCAATTCTGTCTTTATATCTCTCAATTCTGACTTTATATCCATCAATTCTGATTTTACATCACTCAATTCTGATTTTATTAATTCTGACTTTATATCACTCAATTCTGACTTTATATCTCACAATTCTGACAATTCTGACTTTATTAATTCTGACTTTATATCACTCAATTCTGACTTTATATCTCACAATTCTTACTTTATTAATTCTGACTTTATATCACTCAATTCTGACTTTATATCACACAATAATTATGACTTTAAATCTCTCAATTCTGACTTTATATCACACAATAATTCTGACTTTATTAATTCTGACTTTATATCACACAATAATTCTGACTTTATATCACTCAATTCTGACTTTATTAATTCTGACTTTATATCACACAATAATTCTGACTTTATATCACTCAAATCTGACTTTATATCACACAATAATTCTGACTTTATATCACTCAATTCTGACTTTATTAATTCTGACTTTATATCACACAATAATTCTGACTTTATATCACTCAATTCTGACTTTATATCTCACAATTCTGACTTTATATCTCACAATTCTGACTTTATATCTCACAATCCTACTGCTGCTACTGCATGCTTCAGTGTTTGTAGCTCTGTATAGCTGCGTTTGAATCTCTATTTGATATATTTTCTTTGTTATCTATACTGCTAAAAATAACTTACTCATCACCATATATTGTTTAATATAGCCTATCAAGTTAAATCTGACATCATTAGCTTTTAATCTAAATCACTACCACGTGTTAGCTTTTCGCTAGCCTGGTAGCTTTCCATCCCGGCACCCGGGTCTCCTGTTTTCTGAGTTCATTAGACAACTGTGGTGAGTTGGATTATTAAATAGACTCCATCAAACAAAGTAAGAGGAGTAAGTTGTGTGGTAAGTTTTGGATTCATCAACAAATACGGTAAGCCATGTCTTCTTCTCCTGTCATTGTCACTTGCACTGCATGCTACATGTTTAGCATATCTATCTCCGTTGGCGAACAGGGCTTCACATGTGTTAAATGTAAGGAATTAATCAGGCTGACGGAGAAGATTTCAGATTTAGAGACACGCATCCAGACTTTATGTGAGAGTAGTGAGAATGGTACAGCTTTAGATACTCTTTTGGATGCGACTAGCTTAGTGAACACTCATTGTTTGGTTCCGGCTGAGCCCCGCAGCAGGGCAATTGGGTGACTGTGAGACAGCATAGTTGCGGATCTAAAACCACTCTTCCGTTCCGATTAGAACATCAAACAGGTTCTCCCCACTCAGTGATGCACCCACTGAGGATCCTGTTGAAAGTGCCCTAGTTATTGGCGATTCTATTACACGGAACGTGAAAATAGAGACACCAGCCACCATAGTCACATGTTTACCGGAGCCAGAGCGCCTGACATCAAAGCAAATTTAAAAGTGCTGGCTAAAGCTAATCGTAAATTCTCTAAGATTATTATTCACGCCGGCACTAATGATGTTCGAAACCGTCAGTCGGAGATCACCAAAATTAACATTAAAGAGGTGTGTAAACTCGCAAATGCGATGTCACCGCAGTCTGTTTATCTGGCCCTCCTGTTAAAAGGAGTGATGAAATAGTTAGCAGATTATCATCACTCAATGGCTGGTTGTCTAAGTGGTGTCCAAAATAACATAGGGTTCATAGACAATTGGAAAAGTTTTTGGGGCAGACCCGACCTGTTGAAGATAGACGGCATTCATCCTACCCGGGCTGGTGCTGCTCTTCTCTCTAGTAATTTGGCACATAATCTTAGAGCTAAACCTTGACTGACTGGGGCCCAGGTCAGGAAGCAGACAAACTGGCTAAACCAACCGTCCTGCTAGCTGTCTCACGTCACCAGAGTCAGCTAAATCCCAGCACATAGAGACGCTTTCACCTAGATATTATCACATAGAGACTGTGTCTGTTCCCGAATCAGTAAATACAAAAACCATCAAAACCATTCAACAGTAAAAATTTAATTGATGTCCAACAAATAAACAACAGATATAATACGGATGAACAATTGATAAATCTCGGGTTGCTGAATATTCGATCCCTTTCGCCAAAAACGCTTATTGTTAATGATATGATTATAGATCATAACCTAGATGTGCTGTGTTTGACAGAAACCTGGCTAAAACCTGACGACTACATTACTTTAAATGAGTCCACTCCCAAGATTATTGTTATAAACACGAGCCGCGTCTGAAAGGAAAAGGAGGAGGTGTTGCTGTAATTTATAATGATAACTTCAGTATTACTCAGAAGTCTAGTTTCAAATATAATTCCTTTGAAGTTTTGGTGCTTTATGTAACATTGTGTAGTGTAAATGATAAATCCCGTTGACATTTGTGTTGGCTACTGTATACAGGCCACCAGGGCACAATACAGACTTTATCAAAGAATTTGCTGGTTTTCTATCAGAGTTAGTACTGGCTGCAGATAAAGTACTAATTGTTGGTGATTTTAATATCCATGTTGACAATGAAAAAGACGCATTGGGATTGGCATTTAAAGACATTATAAACTCTATTGGAGTTAGACAACATGTATCTGGACCCACTCATCGCCTTAATCATACTTTAGATCTAATACTGTCACATGGACTAAATGTTGATACCATTAAAATTCTGCAGCAGAGCGATGACATCTCAGATCATTACCTAATATCATGTATACTTAATATAGCTAAGGCTGCAAAGCCATCCCCGCTTCAAATATGGCAGGACTATAACCGCGACTAAAGATAGCTTTATACATAATCTTCCTCATCAGTTCCATCTCCTCAGAATTACAGATAGCCAAGAGGAACTTGATGTTGCAACAGAAACTACTGACTCTCTCTTTACTAGCACTTTAGATATAGTTGCTCCTCGGCGCTAAAGAAGATTAAAGCAAATAATCCAACGCCGTGGTACAACGAGCACACTCGGGCCCTTAAAACAGCAGCCAGAAAATGGAGCGCAGCTGGAAGAAAACAAAACTGGAGGTTTTTCGCAATTTGTGGAAAGAGAGCATGATTGCATACAGAAAGGCCATAAAAACTGCTAGATCTGCTTATTTCTCAACTCTTTAGAAGAAAACAAACACAACCCTAGGTATTTATTCGATACAGTGGCTAAATTAACAAAGGATAAAGCTTCAACTTCTGAGATTTGTAAACAACACAGCAGTAATGACTTTATGAACTTCTTTACTAGTAAGATTGATAACATTAGGAATAAAATTATAACCATGCAGCCGTCTACTACAGTATCACTTCAGACAGAACATTGTAGTCTCACTGAGGAAAAATTACACTCATTCACTGCTATAGGAGGAGAAGAATTGGCTAAACTTGTTAAATCATCAAAATCAACAACATGTATGCTTGACCCTATACCGACTAGGCTATTAAAAGAGATGCTTCCAGAGGTCATAGATCCTCTGCTTAATATTATTAATTCATCCTTGACATTAGGATATGTACCAAAAACTTTTAAGTTGGCTGTAATTAAACCACTTATTAAAAACGCAACTTGATCCTAAAGAATTAGTCAATTACAGACCAATCTCGAATCTACCGCTTTCTATCAAAATATTAGAAAAGGCAGTGTCTTCACAATTATGTTCCTTTTAGAAAGAAATGGTATATGTGAGGATTTCCAGTCAGGATTTAGACCGTATCATAGTACTGAGACTGCTCTAATTAGAGTTACAAATGATTTACTCTTATCATCTGATCGTGGTTGTATCTCTCTATTAGTGTTACTCGATCTTAGCGCTGCATTCGATACTATCGATCACAATATTCTTTTGAATAGACTCGAAAATTATGTTGGCATTAGTGGAACTGCATTGGCATGGTTTAAATCTTACTTATCTGACCGTTATCAGTTTGTAGCAGTAAATGAAGAGATGTCACACCGATCACAAGTTCAGTATGGAGTACCGCAAGGCTCAGTGTTAGGACCGTTGCTTTTCACCCTGTATATGCTACCACTGGGAGATATCATTAGGAAGCATGGCGTTAGTTTTCATTGTTATGCTGATGATACTCAGCTCTATATTTCTTCACACCCTGACGAAACTTACCAATTCACAAGATTAACGGAATGCATAGCTGATATTAAAAATTGGATGAATAGTAATTTCCTGCAACTTAATTCAGATAAAACTGAATTTTTAATTATTGGACAGAAAAGCTCCACAAGTAGTGCCCTAGAATACTGTCTAACCCTCGATGGCTGCTCTGTCAAGTCCACGTCGTCAGTGAGGAACCTGGGTGTGCTCTTTGATACCAATCTTCGTTTGAAAGCCACGTTTCTAGCATCTGTAAAACTGCATTCTACCATCTTAAAAATATATCTAAATTACGTCACATGCTTTCAATGCAAAATGCTGAACAATTAGTACATGCTCATGAGCTCAAGGCTAGATTATTGTAATGCTCTACTGGGTGGTTGCCCTGCTCGCCTAATAAACAAACTCCAGCTGGTCCAAAACGCAGCAGCTCGAGTTCTTACTAGAACCAGGAAGTACGATCATATTAGTCCAGTTCTGTCAACACTGCACTGGCTCCCTATTAAACATCGCATACATTTTAAAATCTTGCTTATTACTTATAAAGCAATAAATGGTTTAGCTCCCAGTACTTAAGCGAGCTCTTAACGCATTATACTCCATCACGTCTATTGCGGTCTCTAAACTCTGGCCAGTTGAAAATACCTAGAATATCTAAATCAACTGCAGGCGGTCGATCCTTTTCCTATTTAGCACCTAAACTCTGGAACAGTCTTCCTAGCATTGTTCGGGAAGCAGACACACTCTGTCAGTTTAAATCTAGACTAAAAACACATCTCTTTACTATGGCATACACATAGAACATTTTTAACTTTCTTTATTCAAATCAAATGACTGATTGTTAGGCTGCATTAACTAGGTCAGCCGGAACCGGAACACTTCCCATAACACCTGATGTACTCGTTACATCATAAAAAGAGTGGCATCCACACTAATGTTAGTCTCTGTTTATCCCGAGGTTTACTGCAGTCGGCCGGATCCAGGCCGTCCGGATCGGATGGTGGACCTGCATCTGGACATGACCAGCTCATCCTGGAGTGTCTGCTGAGACCGTGTCCATTAGTGTCTCCTCTGAATTCGCCTCACCGGGCGTCATCCTCAATTAACCCGTCTCCAGCGCAATAACTCCGATCTTTCAAGTATTCATATTCTTGTGTAATCGACGCCATCCTAAATGAGCCCGTCCTCGCGTCATACCCAAAATTTCGAATATTCCTATCTAATATGATTTATGACCTGCAAGGTTGCCAGAGTAATAATTATACACTGTTAATAATAGGCCAGAGGAGAACTGGCACCCCGACTGAGTCTGGTTTCTCCCAAGGTTTATTTTTCTCCATCATGCCCTGATGGGGTTTTGGTTCCTTGCCACTGTCGCCTTTGGCTTGGCTTGCTCAGTTGGGGACACTCAAATTATGATCCAAGTTACTCAACTAAATATACAAATAGAATTTATTAATTTGGTCATATATAATTCTATAAACTATCCAAATTAAACTAGCCAAATCAAATTTTGTTGCAATGTTGTCCTGTTTAACACTGTGAAGCTGCTTTGAAACAATCGTCATTGTAAAAGCGCTATATAAATAAAGTTGATTGATTGATTGATTGAATTCTGACTTTATATCACACAATAATTCTGACTTTAAATCACACAATAATTCTGACTTTATTAATTCTGACTTTATATCACTCAATTCTGACTTTATTAATTCTGACTTTATATCCCACAGTAATTCTGACTTTATTAATTCTGACTTTATATCACTCAAATCTGACTTTATATCACACAATAATTCTGACTTTATATCACTCAATTCTGACTTTATTAATTCTGACTTTATATCACTCAATTCTGACTATCAATTCTGACTTTATATCACACAATAATTCTGACTTTATATCACTCAATTCTGACTTTATGTCACACAATAATTCTGACTTTAAATCACACAATAATTCTGACTTTATATCACACAATAATTCTGACTTTATATCACTCAATTCTGACTTTATTAATTCTGACTTTATATCACACAATAATTCTGACTTTATTAATTCTGACTTTATATCCCACAGTAATTCTGACTTTATAACATATAAGCTTCCATCGATTCCCATTAATTAAATACATTCATATTCTTTAAGTTTGCACTGCATTATAGTATTGAGAATTTTTGAGTGACTACATAATTGTCATGAAAATAATGTTCCTAAAATAGGCTTTCTTTATGCAAAATGTAACTTCTTATTTAGCATTTTTAGGGATAAATATGAAACAAACCTGTTCTTACAGTGATTCGCCCAATGCCCTATAAGGTCTTGTGAGAGACTTGATGAATTGAGATGTTAATACATGCGTGTCCTTGAAGGAGAGCATGAATTGATCATGTGTCTTTTGTCTCGTTATTCCCTCCCGTTCGGAGTTGATGTGGTTGCACACAGCCGGCGATGCTGTGGAAAATGGGCCAGAGCCTGTGGAGACTCAAACATCCCCCGTATGAAAAAGTCTCTTTTAATTTGTTCCTGCGCTCTAAATATTCAATACAAAATTGATGGCAGTCTCAGTTCCATAATTCAATCAGGGCTTTGAGCGATATGGCATTATACATCTGTATTCAGCTGGCCTACATCTGCTTCTGCGGGTGTAATTCCATCGAGAGCCAATTACAGAGAATGTGTGTATAATTCAAGTGTATCCTAATAGACTAATTAATTTTGCATTAAATAATGAAAGAAATATGTCATGCATTTCATTACTGTAATTGGTCTTTGCCTAGCAAATCTTTCCTGCTTGCACTCGCTGACAGTGTGTGACAAGCCAGAGACTTCATATTCTCGCTTCTGGAGATCTCTCGGCATATGCGGCGGATTCTGGATGAAGGAGAGCGCGCCAAAAAGAGAAGAACAACATCCCCGCGTCCCATAGGAAGAATTCAGTCCTATTTCATTCACTCTGAAACTTCACTTCGACAGCAAGAAAACAAGTGCAGCCTAAATGAGCTTCAGGATTCAGACGATTACTGACCCATCAAGTCCGGTGTTGGAAGATCATAAGTTTTGAATGCTATAACAAGCGTTGTGATGATCATCTTAAGGCTCTTATATTCTGCGGATGGACAGACATAAATGGCGACACTGCCTAATGTGATTATGCTCTGATTTCATTAATCAGTGAGAGCGCTTCACGTCTCAGAGCCTGAAGGTGGCGCTGTTGTGTGTTCAGACTCACACACCTTTCTGCCAAACGACACTAATGCTCACCCATAGGAGAGAAAGATCCGAAGTGAGATCTCTTTAGCATCTCAAGTGCTTCTCCTAAACAAAACTGAGACAATAGCACTCTCACAATGGAGATCTCAGCAACATCACACACTCAGATTATTCTCTTCAGCTCCAGACTCGGGCGCGCTCACATTTGCCCTATGCACATCAACTGTACAGCTTTCTTATTGAATCAACACTTAAGAGTAACGTTAACCTTATTTACTGAGGTCTCGTCTAAAACTACAGAGGAGAGCAATGTGAGAGTGTTTCAGGAGACAAGCGTGAGAAACAGGAGACTCAAGAAAAAGTCTCCATTTAATGTTAAAGTAACCTCATTAATGTCTCGCAGAAGCATTTTTCTTCTTCCCTCTGGGAAGCTTATATGTGATTCATCCATGCCGTTTCAATCCAGCACATGCATTGAACAAAACCACATGTTTACATGCATGCAAAATGACATTATTGTTGCATTATTTAAGTTGATTTACTGTATGTATATGTATTTTTGGACTGATAGTGATTAATAAAGTCAAATGATGGTGTGCGAGAGAGTCATAATTGCGTTCCTATCAGCCCGTGTTATTTATCTTATTTATTTGCCTTTATTTTACCAGGAAGTCTCATTGAGACTCATACAAGAGAGACTTTGCCAACATGTTAAACTACAACAAATACAAAATAAAAAGAAATATTAAAACAGAGGATCCTCTCAACAAAAACAATCACATGCCTCCACTTTCTTTATGATGCCTTTAAATTCACAGATAGACACCAATTTCTCTAGTTTTAAATCTTTTTGCAAATTATTCCATGACAAGGGTCCATAATATCAAAATGCAGTTTCCCCAGTTTTGTAAAAACTGCCAGAACTAACACAAAGAAGAGTGAAATCTCTTTAATACACCTTGGAGAAACTCAACGGCAGTGCAAATAATGAAAAGACAATGCAGGAAATCTGAACGCATGTGGCGGAAGACAAAACTTATAATCCATTTTAACATCTATAAAGACAGCCTTCATGATTTCAATGTGGAACTAGGCAAGGCTAGACAGACCTTCTTCTCAAATATTATAAACAGAAACATAAACAACACGCGCACTCTTTTTGCTACTGTAGAGAGACTGACAAACCCCCCGAGTCACATTCCCAGTGAAATGCTCTCTGACAGCAAATGCAGTGAGTTTGCTTCCTTCTTCTCAGAGAAAATCAATAATATCAGGAAGACGATCAGCACATCCGTGAGTTGCTTTGGGGTCAGTCAGATCAGACCACAACCTCAGAAAGTTACTATGTCTGATTTTGAAGCAATTGATTATAAAATTTTAGAAGAAACGGTGCAGCACCTTAAAACATCAACCTGCCTCCTTGACACACTCCCACTTCTTTTTCAAAAGTGTGTTTAACTGTTTAGAAGCAGATCTGCTAGAAGTGGTAAACTCATCACTTCTCAATGGGAATTTTCCAAACTCCTTAAAACCGCAGTAGTTAAGCCTCTTCTGAAAAAGAGAAATCTGGATAACTCCATATTGAACAACTAGACCAATCTCAAATCTCCCTTCATAGGCAAGATCATTGAAAAGTTGTCTTCAGTCAGCTGAACAAATTCTTAAGCTCAAACGGATACTTTGACAATTTTCAATCTGGTTTCCGACCACATCACAGCACAGAAACAGCGCTCATAAAGATCATAAATGATATTCGCCTCAATACAGATACAGGCAAAACATCAATTCTGGTGCTACTCGACCTCAGTGCTGCATTTGACACTGTTGACCATAACATACTTCTTGACAGGCTGGAAAACTGGGTCGGACTTTCTGGGATGGTCCTTAAATGGTTCAGGTCGTACTTAGAAGGGAGAGGTTATTATGTGAGTATAGGTGACCATAAGTCTGACTGGACATCCATGACTTGCGGAGTCCCACAAGGGTCAATTCTAGCACCACTCCTATTCAACCTGTACATGCTGCCACTGAGCCAAATAATGAGAGAGAACCAAATGGCTTACCACAGCTATGCTGACGACACCCAGATCTACTGATCCCTATCACCTAATGACTATAGCCCCATTGACTCCCTGTGCAAATGCATTGATGAAGTTAACAGTTGGATGAGCCAAAACTATCTTCAGTTAAACAAAGACAAGACTGAAATCATTACATTTGGAAACAAAGATGAAATTCTCAAGGTGAACGCATATCTTGAGACAAAAGGTCTAATAACAAACAAATCAAGTCAGGAATCTTGGTGTGATTTTGGAGTCAGACCTGAGTTTCAGCTGTCATGTCAAAGCAATAACTAAATCAGCTTACTATCATCTGAAAAATATTGCAAGAATCAGATGCTTTGTTTCCAGGCAAGACTTAGAGAAACTCGTTCATGCTTTCATCACCAGCAGGGTGGACTATTGTAATGGTCTTCTCACCAGCCTTCCCAAAAACACCGTTAGACATCTGCAGCTCATACAGAACGCTGAGCAGAACCAGAACATATGACCATATCACACCAGTCCTCAGGTCTTTACACTGGCTTCCAGTTACATTTAGGATCAATTTTAAAGTATTATTACTTGTTTATAAATCACTCAATGACCTACGACCTCAATACATTGCAGATATGCTGATATGCAGATATTGCAAAAAAACACTTTAATGCTGATGATAGTATTATTTAAACACTTGCTCCGTCCATAACACAGGCAGTGCAGAGTGCCTTTGTGAGATCAAAATTGGTTTTAAATTCACAGAAAACAAAGGTTATGATTTTTTTCAAGGGATCATTCACAAGTACTTGATCATTTTAGCATTTATACAAATGATGGTAAAATATTGAAAGGGTATCTTATAGTTAATTTATTGAGTGAGGACTAAGCAGATTTTTTTTATTATTATTTAATTTCTTTCTTGACTTGTTAATGTTAAATAGACCCACTGTAGCTGAAACATAAAGCACTGTTTTTGTCATATTGTTTGTAATTTGCATTTTTAGCTTATTTTTAAAAACAAAGATAAAATAAAACAATTGCAATAAGAAGAAATGGTCAAAAACCAGGGCAGGAACATGCTGGCCAAGTGAGTTTTTAGTTTAAAATAAAAATAAAACTATGAATAAATAGTTCTGTTGTCATATTCAATTACTTTTACCGGGTGTTTTTTTGACTGTGGTATTGATTTAGTATCGGTATCGAGGTATTTTAGTCTGGTATCGTATCGAAGTCATAATTTTGGTATCGTGACAACACTATTATCTTCATACAAATACTTGGGCATTTTGGATAGAAATTAAGTACATTTATGATTATTATCTGTTCATATTTCTTTGGAAACTGATACATTTGATTTCTCAGGATTCTTTGATCAGCAGAAAGTTCAAAAATAGAATCTTTTGTAGCATTTTAAATGTCACTTTTGACCAGATTAATGTGTTATCCCCAATAGGATAATCAATAATAGGATTAATTTAAACAAGCAGCGCAACTTTTTTCAACATTTGATAAGAAATATTTTTATGAAATGAGAATATTACTAGTTAAGAAGTGAGCACCAAATTAAATAACTTAATGGGGTTTAATCGGTTTATATTTCAAGTCATTTTCAGAGTTGAAGACTCTTTTTCAGTTGCTTTAAGGACTAACATATACATTTTAAAAGCCAGAAACTGATTTGTCAGTCACCCATGAACACATGAGGGGTCTGGAGTTTAGTTAATAACAGTTATCTGAACATTTATTATAAACATGACTCTAAATGGAGAACATATAAGCTCTTTAAAGCAGTCTGGTGTGTGTGTGTGTGTGTGTGTGTGTGTGTCTGCAGAGCTGAAGGTGTGAATACACACACTGATGGCGAGTCTCACACCCCTACAGCTGCTCCACACACACACACACACACTCCCATTTGCTCTGCACCGTTTGGGTCACAGACTGGCAGAAGCCTCGTCACAACAAACCAGACATGAGGGCATTTTGTGTCTGAACGCATGTTTCCATTTGTGTGTGCAAATGCTGTCGAGAGCAACACATGGCCAAACTCAGCTAACACACACGTCTGGACTGTCATAGCGTTGGATAAATGCTGGACTGTGGAAGGCACCTTGTCTTATTTTAGTCTCTGAACGTGTGCAAATACACCAGCGAGACCTTGAGACTGTAGATCCGGAGCGTGTCTCATCTTGATTACAGTTAAAGATCTTAACAGCACAACAGATGGCATGGCTTGTTAGCACACAGTAATACTCTTATGCCCACCAAACACATCTTAATCAAGCTGTGATCTTTCTTTAATCACACTTCTTACTGGCAAACACTATCAGTCTAATCCGGAGAATGAGCACTGTCTGAAACTGCCACAGAACAACAGCATAACCATTAGGCTAATGAGTCTCCTTCAGCTCTTCTCTAGCTCCGCTGACTGAGAGAGACACACTCACGCTGATTATATGAGTGTGCCCGGTTCCTTTGGTTGAACCCAACAGATGCGTCTGAGATCAGCAGCACAGCTTCAGAGGAACTTTATAAGCCTCTTTGCAGCAAAAACTCATTTGTGTGTAATTGGCTCTGGTGAGCTGTCAAACGGTGTCGAGTCCAGGATTAGGACAGCCAGCCGTCCCCTGAGGTGTTGAGATGAGGATCTGGGGTCTGTCACCCGATCACCATCACAACATCAGGAGGGAGGATGAGGAGGATGGAGGGAGGGATGGATGGAGGGATGGATGAGGGGTGAGGGAGGGATGAGGGAGGGATGGATGGATGGAGGGAGGGATGGATGAGGGATCGATGGAGGGATGGATGGATGGAGGGAGGGATGGATGAGGGATCGATGGATGGATGGATGAGGGATCGATGGATGGATGGATTGACAAAGTAATGGATGGGTGGATGGATAGATGGATGAGGGATGGATGGATGGACAAAACGATGGATGGATGGATGAGGGAGGGATGGATGGAGGGATGAGGGATGGATGAGGGAGGGATGGATGGACAAAACGATGGATGGATGGATGGATGGATGGATGAGGAGGGATGGATGGATGGATGGATGGATGAGGGAGGGATGGATGGACAAAACGATGGATGGATAAAATGATGGATGGATGGATGGATGGATGGATGGATAGACAAAGTAATGGATGGATGGATGGATGAGGGAGGGATGGATGGAGGGATGAGGGATGGATGGATGTACAAAACGATGGATGGATGGATGGATAAAATGATGGATGGATGGATGGATGGATGGATGGATAGACAAAGTAATGGATGGATGGATGGATAAAACAATGGATAGATGGAAAAAGTAATGGATGGATGGATAAAATGATGGATGGATGGATGGATAAAACGATGGATGGATGGAAAAAGTAATGGATGGATGGATAAAATGATGGATGGATGGATGGATGGATAAACAATGGATGGATGGAAAAAGTAATGGATGGATGGATAAAGTAATGGATGGATGGATGGATAAAATGATGGATGGATGGATAGACAAAGTAATGGATGGATGGATGGATAAAATGATGGATGGATGGATAGACAAAGTAATGGATGGATAGATAAAATGATGGATGGATAGACAAAGTAATGGATGGATGGATGGATAGACAAAGTAATGGATGGATAGATAAAATAAACTCTATAATAAGGAGTGATAGCACTGATCTCTCGTTCAGCGCGGTCAGAACAGAGTCAGACCCTGTGTGTGTGTGTGTGTATATCACTCCTCACACACACACACACACACACACACACACACACACACACACACACACACACACACACACTCCTCACACTCACACACACACACACACACACACACACACACACACACACACACACACACACACACACACACACACACACACACACAGACACACACACACACACACACACACACACATACTTTCACACACACACACACACACACACACACGTGTATCTGTAGGTTAAACCGGTGACTGGTCAAATGGTCTGCATCTGCTTCCTCTGAGAGTCGGCCACCCCTCACACCTCATCGCACAAATGGCCGAGTGAAGGGTCACAGCTCAATCAACACACACCTCACCTTCATCTGAGAACACACACCCTTACTGCGCTACGTGTGTGTGTGTGTGTGTGTGTGTGTGTGTGTGTGTGTGTGTGCTTGGCTGACACTCCCTTAGCAGATCCATTGATTTGAGTTTGGCATTCATTTAACAGGAACTACACAAAACACTGCAAACAATATTAATGCCAAGATGATGTCATGTAATCAAAAACATCCTTTCTCAGGATTCTCTGATGAATATGAAGATCAAAAGAATCTTTCATAACAGTATAAATCTCCTTACTGGCACTTTAGATCAGTTTAATGTGTTCTTGATGAACAAAAGCATTAATTTCCTTACATTCTTTAAAAGTGTGTGTGTGTGTGTGTGTGAGAGAGAGAAGAGAGAGAGAGAGAGAGAGAGAGTGTGTGTGTGTGTGTGTGTGTGAGAGAGAGAGAGAGAGAGAGAGAGAGAGAGTGTGTGTGTGTGTGTGTGTGAGAGAGAGAGAGAGAGAGAGAGAAAGAGTGTGGGATAGGGGATAGAAAATACGGTTTGTACAGTATAAAATGCATGACGCCTATGGAATGTCCCCATAAAACATGGAAACACAACATGTGTGTGTGTGTGTGTGTGTGTGTGAGAGTGTGTGTGTGTGTTTCAAATAAAAAAACTAAAGGACAAAGAAAAGAATCAACCGAACGCTCTAGAGATGAGTTTTAAGGCTGTGTAAGGGATGTGTTGTGTTTTAGTTTAGCATCTAGAAACTGTTTATTTTAATTATCTTACCTTCGTCTACTAAGCAAAGTTCCTGGATTTAAGCAAAAGGACATAGATTGTGTGTGTGTGTGTGTGTGTGTGTGAAGTGTGACGGGTGGTGTGTGTGTCTGGAGTGTTGTTTATTGTGATCTCAGGGTGTGAAACAGCTGTGACCCAATAGAGGGGCTTCTGGGAGTCTGTGCGTGCTCATTGGTCAGCAGACGGGCTAATTAGCATATGCCATGACCTATATCTGATAGGTGGGAGCTGGAGACACACAGTCAAGCGCTGGTGATGATCCCGAGCCGGATCTGCTTCTAAGAGCATGGCGTTCTCCTGCAGTTTCTTCCTCCTTCTGAGTGTGGTTTACAGCGGCGACTGCACCACAGCCAAGTACTTCACGTTTGAGGAAGACGCGCCGGGAACAGAGATCGGGAACCTTTCACAAGACTTGAAAATAGACCCGGCGGAGGACCCCGAGACATCCTTCAAGTTCATTGAGGAGCCGAGCTCGGGCGTTCACATGAGGCGTGCGGATGGGCTCCTGACGGTGGGAGCGCTCCTGGATCGGGAGCAGCTGTGCCAGCGCTCCCCGCAGTGCCTCATCAGCTTCGACGTGGTGGCCTTTTCCAAGGAGAAGTTCCAGCTCATCCACGTCGAGATCGAGGTCAAGGACATCAATGATCACTCGCCGCAGTTCAGCCGCAACCAAACGCATCTGGAGATATCCGAGGACGCACCGCTAAACTCCCGCTTCCCGCTGGATGTGGCGGTGGACCTGGATGTGGGAGAGAACTCGGTCCAGAGCTACCGCATCTCCCACAGCAGCCACTTCAGCGTAGCAGTCGGCACACGCGAGGACGGGGCCAGGTCTGCCGAGCTCGTGCTGATCAAGGAGCTGGACCGGGAGACGGAGGAGTTTTACACCCTGGAGGTGAGCGCGGCCGACGGCGGGGCTCCGGAGAAATCCGGCTCCTCCACTGTTTACATCCGAGTGCTGGACTCCAACGACAACAGCCCCACGTTTGAGCACCGCTCGCTGAAGGTGGAGCTCAGCGAGGACTCGCCCGTGGGCTCGCGCGTGCTGAAGGTGCACGCCTTCGACCCGGACGCAGGGATCAACGGAGAGGTGGTGTACGGATTCGTGGAAGGCTCTCCGGAGGAAGTCTCGCGCGTTTTCCAGATCGACCTCCTCACCGGAGAGGTGACCCTCCGAGAGCCGGTGGACTACGAGAGCAGGAGGGCGTACGAGCTCCACATCCAGGCCTCGGATCTGGGAGCTGGCTCGGTTTCATCCTCGTGCCGTGCAGTCGTAGACATCCTGGATGTGAACGACAACGCTCCGGAGATCCGGATCAAGCCCATGACCTCCAGCAGCGACGGCGTGGCCTTTATCACGGAGGCCGCGGCCCGG
Source organism: Gobiocypris rarus (assembly GCA_023029165.1). Classification (NCBI taxonomy): domain Eukaryota; kingdom Metazoa; phylum Chordata; class Actinopteri; order Cypriniformes; family Gobionidae; genus Gobiocypris; species Gobiocypris rarus. The sequence continues at coordinate 49,615,534 of CM040910.1, forward strand.
GAGAGCTTCGTAGCGCTGGTCGGCACCTCCGACGGAGATTCGGGACCCAACGGATACGTGCGCACGACTCTGGAAGGACACGAGCATTTCAAGCTGCAGCAAGCCTACAGCGACACCTTCATGATCCTCACCACCGCCAGCTTGGACAGGGAAGCCATTCCCGAGTACAACCTCACCGTGATCGCCGAGGATCTGGGAACGCCTCCGTTTAAAACCCTCAAGCACTACACGATACGCATCACGGATGAGAACGACAACGCCCCGCTGTTCAGCAAGCCCACGTATGAGGTCTCCGTGATGGAGAACAACATCCCCGGGTCGTACATGACTACGGTCGTCGCACGGGATCTGGACGCTGGGAAAAACGGGAAGGTTTCCTACAGTCTGATCGACGGCACAACCCCCGACGGGTCTGCGCTGTCCAGCTTCGTGTCGGTCGAGCCTAACTCCGGCTCTCTGTACACGCTGAGATCCTTCGATTACGAGACGCTGCAGGAGCTCCAGGTCAAGGTCCGGGCCAGCGATAAAGGCTTCCCAGCGCTGTCCAGCACGACTCTCATACAGATCCGGGTGGTGGACGAGAACGATAACATTCCCTATTTTACGTATCCGGTGTTACGGAACGACTCAGCCGACGTCCCGCTCCCGCTCAACGCTCCGGCTGGATATTTAGCGCTGCGATTCACAGCGCGGGATGAAGACAGCGGGGCCAACGGAGAGCTCAGCTTCCACATCCTGGAAGATGAGACGCAGCTGTTTTCCATTGGGAGAACGAGTGGGGAAGTGCTGCTGAGGCGCAGGCTGGCTGCGTCCTGTGGAGAGGTGCTGCTCCTGAAGGTCTCGGTGGTGGACGGCGGGAGAGAGCCGCGCTCCGGAGCTGCTAGCGTGCGGTTCCTGGTGACGGACACGGCTGCGCAGGAGGACCGGCTGCTGGTTCTGCTCCGGCCGGAGGACAGCCAGACTCTCGGCTTCGACGTCTGGAGCGCGCTGGTCGTGGGATTCTCCGGATGCTGTGTGCTGTTACTCACAGCCATCACCGTCCTCACCATCACCTGCGCCATCAAGCGCAGACGGAGGAGCTTCGGGAGAGACGGCCTGTACGGATCAACCCCGCTGTCGAAGAGCGGCCCCTCCGGCTCCAGCCCGTACAGCCCCGCGGCTCTCCTCAGGAACGAGAGCGACTCCATGCAGCCCTGCCTCTATGAAGACAAGAGCCTGGAGTTTGAGGAAAAGGTGAGGGGTGTTTGCTGAACTTCTGCGGTTTTGATGCACATTAGTATTTATGTCAGCATATGAACTGAGCGCTTTTGTCTTCTCAGCTGTTCCTGCCTTGCAAACCTTTTGAACAAACCTTCCTATGGCAAGATGAGAAATACTGTCTGCAGCGCAGGTGAGGAGCAGCTCTAGGTGTTTACCTGCTTGGGTTACACTCTAATTATATATTTAAGTGCTGAGTAATGCGTACTAACTATAGGATTTGGGTTTGGGGTTAACTGAATGCACACAGAATGTTTTTGTTTTGTTTCTGGAAGAGTCTCTTCTGCTCAATATATAGTGCAGTGTGATTTATCATCATTACTCCAGTCTTCAGTGTCACATGATCCTTCACTAATCACTCATATGAGGATCTGATCATCAACACACAGTTATGATTATTATCAGTGTTGATATTTGTGTGAAACTCATGCATTTGATTCCTCAGGATTCTTTGATGAGTGGAAAGTTCATGAAAACAGCATTTATCTGAAATAGAAAGCTTTTGCAACATTGTAAATGTTTTCGGTGAGCAATAATATTTTGGGGAAAACTTAAATAATTTAATGCTTTTGTTCATTAAGACTTTTATTATCAAAAGTCACATGTATAATGTGACAAAAGATTCTAATAAATGCTGTTCTTTTGAACTTTCTATTGATCAAAGAATCCTGAGGAATCAATGTATGAGTTTCCACAGAAATATAAACACTGATAATAATCATAAATGTGTGTTGATCCTCAGATGAGAATGATTAGTGAAGGATCATGTGACACTGAAGACTGGAGTAATGATGATAAATCACAGGAATTATACACAGCATCTTTAGTAATTATTACTATAGTGACTACATGTGTAACAATGACACTTTAAAATAAAAATAGCCTATAGTTTAATATTAATAAATACTCATAGAAGATGCCATAAGGGCTAAAAGTTTGAGACTAATGCTTTTATTTTGCATTTTTCCGACTTAATTATCACTAAAACTATTACAGTTGCTAAATAATTTAAAACGAGTGTTCAAATTACATCATCAGCATAGGAATGAATCTCTTTTCCTTGCGTTATAACTTTAGTGTTTATTTCCATGTTTAAATACGTGTGGGCCGCGCTATAGTTCTGAAACCAATACACATCATCTGTGTTGAGAATGTTTATGGATCTGTGGTTATTCCCGTGGGGTTTAGTCTCTCTTACAGTAGGTCATGTGCCGGTGAATGTAGAGTTCTGCTGTGTGACAGATCATCAATACTCAGGCTGAGTGCTCTTCTCACAGATGTGATGGTATTGGCAGTGGCACCAGCAACACGGATCAGCTGAGCGTGAAGGACAGCGGTAAAGGAGACAGCGATTCCAACGACAGCGACTCGGACACCAGCGGAGCAGCTCTGAGGCGAGGCCTGACCACCTTCCAGCCGCTGGCCAGAGGTGCGTCCGCTTCTCCTGCAGGACTTCACACATGAGCTCTTCAGAGAGCAGTGCTTTCAATGCCTGTGTGGTTTTCTGTTTAAGGTTCGTTCAGCGCGGCCGGAGACTGGAAGCGGGGCATCGTCCAGACCCGTGACATCGCCCCCCCGGGCAGTGCCTACACCATCGGGTTCGCACCCGCACCCGCCCACGCCTGGAGAGAAGCCCACCGCCAGAACACGCTGAGCGGACCCATGCACACGTTCTCCCGGACAGGAACGCTGCCTTCATACTCAGCCCATCAGGGGAGGAGGACGAGGCCCGGGGTGGAAGAGCAAACTCAAGCCGTGCTAGCATCAGCTGCGTCTGAAGTCGCTACCACCTTCTAGAGACCAGTCCAATCGGACCGAGCTAAACCCCTCCAGCAGAGCTTCCGTCCTCCGGCACCAACATCCAAACACACACTAAAAAATGCTGGGTAAAAAACAACCCAAGTTGGGTTGAAAATGGACTGACCCAGCAATTGGGTTGTTTTAGCCCAGCGGTTGGGTTAAATGTTTGCTTAAAACAACCCAATCGCTGGGTTAAAACAACCCAATACTGGAGAAGGGAGATGACTGGAGAGATTACCGCTGGTTTCACAGACGAGGCGTATTAAGCCGTTTTATTTGAAAGCAGATCTTAACACTTCAAAAGTAACTCAAGTCACTTTTTTCAAGTAACACATTACTTTTAAACTAAATAACTGAGTTAGTAACGCTTCCCATTTATTGACTGCCGCTCTCCTGTCCTCATGTTGAGTAAATACAGACACATCACTTTTCTTAAAAAGTAAGTACCGAAATTAGTTACTTTTTAAGGGAGTAACTCAGTTTTGTAATGCATTACTTTCACAGTAAGCTTCTTCACACTGCACACCAGTAATGATGCACGTCTATAAAAGCTATTTAAATGATAAATTGAACTAAGGCCTAATCCTGGCTTAATCTAAACCCCGTCTGTGGAACCAGGCCTAAGTCTTTCAAAGTGGAGTGAAACGAGCAAATATCTGCCCATTCAAACAGAGAACGGTTGTGTTTCTGATTCCATTGGCAGATTTTTGCTCTGGTTTTAAGCTCAAACTCATTTGATTTGTTCCTCTCCAGTGATTTCTGCTCCCCTGTAAACGCGTCCTGATATTTCTGCTGGAAAAGAAGAGCATGTTTGCAGTGCTGGTTTACTGTAACGCACATGGAAGCATGTTTTATATGAGAACGGCCTGTGAAAGTTAAATTATTTCTTGTACATATTTTGTATATTGTGTATATAATGTTCTTCTGACTGAAAACGGGTTTTTGTGCCACGACTCACCAAAAATGATGGACTTTTCTCCAGATTAGTTTCTATAGATACTGTTAGGCATGAGTTTGCACGTCAATTAAACAAACAATACGTGAATTTGATGCTGTTTATTCCCACATATTTATATTTTAACTGTTTTTGAATATACACTGCAAAACAAATCTGAATATAGTGAGTTTGTGCTTAAAACAAGTGTAAGAGAAATACCCTCCTGGACAGAAACGAGCAGAAACTCACTGCATTATCCCCAGAAGACGAGAGATGATGTCCCGTTACTCATCTAGGAAAAGCATCGGGATTTAAGAGTTTGAACAGATTCTGATTATGTGTAACTTACATCTCTTCTAAAACCCCGTTTGAGAGTTTCTGTGTATTTGATCCTCTCTCAATTGTATATAATGTTCTCACCTCGGTGACCCAAATAAAGTACTTTGAAGTCTATTAGTGTGCGGTGTGTGTGATGGCTGGATTAGCTGGACACAGTCATGTGACCCGCAGACGTGTTGACTGAGAACACATGGCCGGGTCTGGATTACAATAACACGCTAAGAGCGAGGCTTTAAAAGACACTCAATCAGGCGCATTAGTGCCGCTAAAGAGCTTGTGTGAGAGATTATATGGCCATCATCAGATATAACACACAATCACAGATTATGAGCAAGACTTGAGTCCGTCTCTGTCTCGATTACTGGAGGAGACTTGATGAAGAATGAGTGCGTTTGTGCTTAAACTAGAGCAAATCAGAGGAGTCACACTAAGGGAAAGCTAGATCATCTGGCAGATATTTGCTCAAACTCACTTCATTCTGATTCATTTCAGAAAACATCAAGATTTAAGATGGTTTGGAAGAAACAAATGTGCAGGGTTTAATTTGAAACTCACGTTGAATTAAACATGAACTCGTGACTTACAGTAAAACAGTCCAACAATATGTTTTAATAACAACTTCAAACGATACTTTTACATGAGATTTGCTTCTGGCTCATGTCTGAGATAAAGATGATAATAATGGCTGCTCTTATCATATCCAGATCTTTAATATGACGGGCAGAGTAAAGCATGCAGCTGTCTGTCCCTTCAGAGGAAAACTCTTTGATGTGACTTTGGCCTGAAGGGATGTGTTCACATCATCCGTCTGTCAGGATCTGCTCATCCCGTATGACAGATTTCCAATGGGATATGAAGGGCAGCAGCACTAGAAGATCAATACGGGCTGAAATGGGTTATTGTTTCCTCTGGCAGAGGTCGGAGAGAAGCCGAACTAACCACAGGCCCTCTTCAGAACTCATCTCTAAGAGTCTAGCGTTCAGACGGCCCTTCATCAGCACACCATGCCAAACACACTTCACATGCTCCAGGGATACGATCCGAAGGGATTGCTCTTTCTTAATTCAAGATATTAACTGATATCAATATTTTCTTGGACAAAGTTTTTCTGTCTGAAACATTCTCCACACAATTACAAAATCTTCGCTTTAAAACGTTTATGTGCCTCTTCCAGGTCAAAACGGGCCGAATGCAATAAGAGGGTTAAAGTTTATCACATGCTGTTCTGTGATCCCTTCATAAACCTGTAATTTACTGGATAATGTCACGGGATTGGTCAGATCTCTGAATAAATCAGCAGTCGCTCAGACTCTTAAAGGGCCAGTTCACCCATTAATGAGAATCCCGGGATCATTTCTTCGCCCTAATGTCGCTCAACCCCGTCAGACTTTCCTTCCTCATATAAAGCCATGGAGTCTCTTCAGAACCTCTTGAATAATCCGCTGGATCCGTACGGATCAGATCTCTTTATGAGCTTCTGAAGCGCCAGTGGAAGTTGCTTAGCCTGTCAATAGAGGACAGAAATCTCTCCATCTCATCCCAGATCTCTCCATCTCATCCCAGATCTCTCCATCTCATCCCAGATCTCTCCATCTCATCCCAGATCTCTCCAATCTCATCCCAGGTCTCTCCATGTCATCCAAGATCTCTCCATCTCATCCCAGATCTCTCCATCTCATCACAGATCTCTCCATCTCATCCCAGATCTCTCCATCTCATCCCAAATCTCTCCATCTCATCCCAGATCTCTCCATCTCATCACAGATCTCTCCATCTCATCCCAGATCTCTCCATCTCATCACAGATCTCTTCATCTAATCCCAGATCTCTCCATGTCATCCCAGATCTCTCCATCTCATCCCAGATCTCTCCATCTCATGCCAGATCTCTCCATCTCATCCCAGATCTCTCCATGTCATCCCAGATCTCTCCATGTCATCCCTGATCTCTCCATCTCATCCCAGATCTCTCCAATCTCATCCCAGATCTCTCCATCTCATCACAGATCTCTCCATCTCATCACAGATCTCTCCATCTCATCCCAGATCTCTCCATCTCATCCCAGATCTCTCCATCTCATCACAGATCTCTCCATCTCATCACAGATCTCTCCATCTCATCACAGATCTCTCCATCTCATCCCAGATCTCTCCATCTCATCCCAGATCTCTCCATCTCATCACAGATCTCTCAATCTCATCACAGATCTCTCAATCTCATCACAGATCTCTCCATCTCATCCCAGATCTCTCCATCTCATCCCAGATCTCTCCATCTCATCCCAGATCTCTCCATCTCATCCCAGATCTCTCCATCTCATCCCAGATCTCTCCATCTCATCCCAGATCTCTCCATCTCATCCCAGATCTCTCCATCTCATCACAGATCTCTCCATCTCATCCCAGATCTCTCCATCTCATCACAGATCTCTTCATCTA
>CM040910.1:49627304-49639804 GCA_023029165.1 Gobiocypris rarus
TCAGTGGAGGAGGCGCAAATCAGTCATGACGTGTGTCAAATAATACCCAAGTATGCAATATATAAAAGTCTATTAGAAGCCAGGAATAGTGCTCCTTTTGTTGTGTTTCTGGAAGAGTGTGTGCTAAATCAAGACACATTTCCTGCAGAACAGACATCGCTGAAGTGAGCTTGTGCTTTAAAGATCAACAAACATCTGCCAATGGACGTAAGCTCACATCCCGATTATGTTCCGGATGTCTTCCTGGTTTGGGGGTGAGGAAGAGAAACTGCCAGAACTCTTTAACAAACGCTGACCGGTGTGAAGTCTTCATCCCAGACCACTCAAGCTCTTTTAGTCTCTATACTTATGCAGTACCTGTAATAGTTCTGTTTTAAACACCACCACAGCCGTTCCCTGTCTTTCCCTCAGGATTAATCACACACGGGGTCTCGGAAGCCCCAGATCGCTCGTCCAGAGGAGCCCGGGGCCGAATGCCACTTCCTGTCAGGATTTAGCGGGACGCGCCTGCACTGATGGCCTTTGAGCCTGATCGGGAGCTGAATGTTTGGAGCATTCGGGCCTAATGACCAACAATCATGACTCATTCTCGGCCATCTTTGGTTGGGAAGCTTTGTCCTGTGAGGGGTTGGAAATGTGAATGTGTGCAGTCACAGAAGACTCGCTCAGGGAAGCCTCGTAACGGACCGCACTGAGGCTGGACTGACCGCCCGAGCTGGCCTCAATCGACAGGTCCGGAGTAGAGTCAGTCCGCCGGGAACGAGCACTTACTTCAGGAAGAGCTAGGCGTAGTTAGGTAGAGTTAGTAGAATGAGTGACTGAACTCGGTGTTGTGGTCGAGACCAGCTCATTCGAGTCCGAGACCAGAGAAAATCCACAAACAACATCAGAACTTAATTTGATTTAGAAAGTGTTTTAGTTACGGAGGACAGTGGGAATGATGTCGGGATGCTCAGTGATGAGAGTCAGCTCTCTTCGGATCTCTATTCATTATTCAGTTACATGAGATTTGGTTTGACACTCTTTTCCTACTTTGTAAACAGAAAATATATTAAAACAACACCTGAGAAATAACATAGTGTACAGCCATTCAGTTTTGTTTTTCTACAGTTATTAATTATTCACATATTATTATTCTATCATCTGCTACTAATTGTTTCTGTTGTTGTTGTTATTTATTTGTTAAATACCAAAACCAATAAAAAGACAATAGAAGAGAAGTAATGTAGCAACATTCTGGAAAGCGGGATCACTAGAGGTGGATGGCAGGCGGACATGTGGAGAAGCGGGAGCGGGGCGGGACACAGGTGTGGGAGAGAACCCGGGAGACCGGGAGTCTTTGCTCTAACGGGAGTCTCAAGTCACACAAGAAAATCAGCAATCATCAGACGTGTCAATCAAACATCAGTTAAAATAATCAGGAAATATTTTGAGTGGGACTCGAGTGGACTCTGGGAATGTTTGTCTCGAGTATACAACACTGACTAAAGTGGACTATTGAAATAAAGTGTCATCTATATTTACACGCATATGTTTGTGTAGTAATCAGAGGTGGGTAGTAACGCATTACATTTACTTCGTTACATTTACTTGAGTACATTTTTAGGGTAACTTGTACTTTTAGAGTATCTTTAAAGTTGGGTTCTTTTACTCTTACTCGAGTACATTTCTTGTGTAAAACTGTACTTTTACTTTGTTACATTCTGTGGCGTTCCTCCGCTACTGTCAAATAATGACTTGTTCGTAAGTCTCGCGAAATGTGGGAGAGGCTGCTTCGCGAGAGGTGGCTATGCCATCACCCGCTTATCATTAGCGCGCGTTTAGTCAGAAGATGATGGCCGAGGCAGAGGAAGGTGTGTGAGCTACGGGAGGCAGATCACCCGTGGCCTCAAGTCTTCATAGAATAGTTTCACAATGCGATGCTGTGTGCACCGAAACAAACTGACATCTCAGCAAGTCAGCAGAAAATAATAATTCCAGCTCTAACCTGAAAAAACATGTAGCGGTAAGTGTCACAATGATGCCTATATTTGAACACTATTAATGGTCTTTTGGTAACTATGGGCGCTTTTCCCTTATTGTAATACTATTTCACACACCGTCCGAGTGTTTTCCTCATGTGCGCTCTTGTGCAAGCGATGACAGATCGTTTCCTCAAAACAACACACGTCCACAACAAACCTTCACATCTGCACATTTACATGTCCTTTTTTTTTCTCAAAATGAAGCAAATTGAATAGCCTAATGTGACGTCTTGCATTCATACACTAATCCGGACAGACACCTGTCTGAAGTGTAGAAAATGCATACAAATAAAAAGGGGATTGCATTTTATTCCTACCTAAAGAATGCATAAATCCTCATTAAGATATAAGAGCAAAGTATTATTTTAAAAGAGCTTTGGTTAGCCCTGCACTCCCATTAATTTACACTATTTAACCATTAATCTCTCTCTCACACACACACACACACACACACACATATATATATATATATTATATTATATGGAGAGGTTGCTTCTAATCAATCAGATCGAAAGTAACTACTAACTAACTACTTGAGTAGTTTTTTCATTCAATACTTTTTTACTCTTACTCAAGTAACTATTATAATTGTTACTTTTACTCTTACTTGAGTACAGATTTTGGCTACTCTACCCACCTCTGGTAGTAATTGGGAAAATCAGAGCCAATCTATGCATATGTTCTGTGTTTCTGTGAGAATTTGCAGACGCGGCTTTGCCATTATTCCCATTGTTCCCTTTGAGTTGTTTCTGCTGTCAGTATTCAGGATTGAGAGATTATTTCTCAGTGTGATTATGAAGCAGATGTTTCTGAGTTTGTTCATTTTGTTGGACTTTCCCTGAATATTGCAAACAGATATCACAGCAGCGCACAGCTTCTCTTCCCTTTACACATTTCAGTTAAGAGTTTCAATTGCATATCAATACATATTCCTGTAGTAGAGTGCATCAGTGCCCGTCCACTTTTTCATGTTTTCCGGATTTATTTTTCCATTCATTTCTCCCATTGGGATTTTAAACAAGTGTCATAAGCCATGACCCAAACCAGCCAATCAGCTTCGAGGAGAATCTCAACACTACAAACTATGATTAGAAGCAGAAAAGTGTTTGAAAATCAGACAAGACTGCGAACTTAACGGCTATAGTGAGGGAAAGAACTACAATCCCATGAAGCATTGCAAACTGCATAAACAAATTAGAAAGGAATATCAAACTACCCATTTAAAATGTTGATAATATATGTAAAGACAATATATTTTAAGTTCATTGCAAAATATGCTCTATATATATATTTAAATATTTGCAGTTCTTCATGGGAGTGGGCGGAGCTAATGAGATCTTTGGGCATGTTTTGCTTGCTTCTACTCTCTGATTGGTGGAATTTTCTGTACAGCTCATGGGTAATGTAGTTTTTACTACAAATTCAGCTGTTAAACACAAATTTATCTGAATAAACATAACTGTTCCTCAGTGAACTGATTTATGCCGATTCTAAGCAATTTGAATGAATGCATTTTGGGGGAAAAAAACTATATATATATATATATATATTTAAATAAAATTAAAATCCAATAGTTAATAATAAACGCCATGATCTTTTTGAGTGCAGAAATCTTACCTGTTTTATTCACGTATAAATGACAGATATGTGTCTAGTTTGTTAAAATTGTGTAATTCAAATTTATATGCAATTCAAATATACATCCATCTTAAATTTAGGCCTAAATATGACCTGTTTACCGGTTATATGATGTTCTGTTTTATGTTCAGTTTGGATTCGGTGGCTTTGAAAGGAAACATAAGGAGGCAGTTTATGTTTATGCCGTGCTCTAGCCGTTCAGTAACAGGAAGTGAGGCGAGAAGTCATGTGACACAGATGTTGAACAGCACAAACTCCTGATTCTCAAGGGACTGAATATGAATATATATAAAACCGCCCATGATCTCTGTGCTGAGCTGTGGTCTACAACTAATCTGAGAACTTGAGTCCTGTTTGCATAGTAGAACGGCTGTGTTTCCATGTTTCTATAAGAAATGTCCCAGGTGACAGCATGATTTTTCCTGGATGAAATAGAAAGAATCACAGATCTGAGATAATATGTTCTTCCATCTGCAACAAACTTTTCAACTCTGTATATCCGCCAGTTTTGGGCCATGGGATTATGAACATCGGCCAGTAATTGCGTAGACTTGGCTGATTAATAAAAGGGTTTGTTCTTCCTTGTATCAGTTCCAAAATCTCCTGGAATCCGGCATTTATTGTGTTTAATTAATTGTTGAGTAAATATTGTCTGAGTGTTCATTTGATTTATTTGTCATATTTTATCTAATATACACTATATTGCCAAAAGTGTTGGGACGCCTGCCTTTCCATGCACATGAGCTTTAATGCCATCCCATTCCCAATCCATAGGGATTAATATGGAGTCAGCCCACCCTTTGCAGCTCTAACAGCTTCAGCTCTTCTGGGAAGGCTTTAGGAGTGTGTTTATGGAATTCTTCTAGAAGCGCATTTGTGAGGTCAGGCACTGATGTTGGACGAGAAGGCCTGGCTCGCAGTCTCGCTCTAATTCATCCCAAAGGTGTTCTATCGGGATGAGGTCAGGACTCTGTGCAGGCCAGTCCAGTTCCTCCACACCAAACTCGCTCATCCATGTCTTTATGGAGCGACGCTTTGTGCACTGGAGCGCAGTCATGTTGGGACAGGAAGGGGCCGTCCCCAAACTGATCCCACAAAGTTGGGAGCATGAAATTGTCCAAAATGTCTTGGTGAAGCATTAAGAGTTCCTTTCACTGGAACTAAGGGGCCAACCCTGAAAAACAACCCCATCCCATAATCCCCTCCACCAAACTTTACACTTGGCACAATGCAGTCAGGCGAGTCCCGTTCCCCTGGCAACCGCCAAACCCAGACTCGTCCATGGGATGGTCAGACAGAGAAGCGTGATTGGTCACTCAGAGAACACGTCTCACTGCTCTAGAGTCCAGTGGTGGCGTGCTTTACCCCACTGCATCCCACGCTTTGCATTGCTCTTGGTGATGTAAGGCTTGGATCAGCTGCTCGCCATGGAAACCCATTCCATGAAGCTCTCTCCGCACTGTTCCTGAGCTCATCTGAAGGCCACAGGAGTTTGGAGGTCTGGAGCGATTGACTCTGCAGAAAGTTGGTGACTTCTGCGCACTGTGACCCTCAGCATGCGCTGACCCCGCTCTGGGATTGAGTTGCTGTTGTTCCCAATCGCTTCCTCTTTGATATAATCCCACTAACAGTTGAGCGTGGAATATTTAGTAGTGAGGAAATGTCAGGAATGGCCTTATTGCACAGGTGGCAACCTATCCCGGTCCCACGCTTGAGTTCACTGAGCTCCTGAGAGCGAGCCATTCTCTCACAAATGTGTGTAGAAGCGTCTGCATGCCTTGTGCTTGATTTACACACCTGTGGCCATGAAGGGACTGAACACCTGAACTCTGGGATCTGGAGGAGTGGCACAATACTTTTGGCAATATCGTGTATATAAGCAATAAATCCATCCCTGCTCATGAACTGTTGATCTAGTCAAACCAGAATCTCATGAGGGAAATGGCATTTTTTACTATCAATTTTTTTATCATTCTGCAAAACAAAGTCATGTTTACAAGGTGCAGAGCTGATACAACAAGCGCTTTCAGCTAAAGCCAGTCTGGATTTTCCAGCTTGATGACATCACATCTTTGAAAGATATTTTTTGTTTGAGGCGCAAGTAAATGTGTTCATTCTGCTCTGTTTAAAATCTGAGGATCAGGACGTGCCACTCAGATACAGACAGAAGGTTTGGGGAAATGCTATTTTTCTGTACAACCATCTTGTGAAGACGGTCACACCATTATTGAGTTGTTTTTCCATGAGAGTGTTATTGTGCTCTAATCGATTTCAGATGAACCCGCCATGAAAACAGTGCCTCAGAAGCATAAAAATCCTATAAAGCTCTATATCTGAGACTGAATCAGAATCAGTGCACGCAGGGAAACGGCACGCGCTGTGAATGTGAAACGCACGTATCTTCTAATGTGACGTTGGCAGATTAATTACAGAAGCTGCTGATGTGATGATGAGTAAATGATGCGTGGTGTGAAACTAGAGCCAGCATCCAGAGCAGCTCGAACACGTCTTTACCTCACAAACACGACCCCGGAGCCCAACAGCAGTCCTGCGTCTCACGGGAGATCTGGGGCAATGATCCATTTATGCCAAAAATCATCAGGATATTAAGATCATGTTCCACGATTCTGTAAATGTCCTGCCGTAAATATATCATAAATGTATTATTAGTAGTAATATGCATTGCTCAGGACTTCATTTGCACGACTTTAAAGGAGATTTTAGGTTTTGTTTTGCACCCTCAGATTCCAGATTCTGTCCTAATCCTAACAAACCATCATCAATGGAGAGATGATTCATTCAGCTTTAGATGATCTATACAGCTCAGTTTCAGAGAATGGACCCGTATGACAGAGACCAGCAGTGGCTCGTTGGAATCAATGACAAACCTCTGAACGTCTCAAAGCAAGAGCTGGAAATCTGTCTTTATCTGGAGATTATAAATCAGATCAAGTTCACAGACTAGATGTTTTCTGGTGAATTTAAAATTTCAGTCTGTGCACATGCCATTTAATACTTTAATGAAAGATTGAGAAATACTTGATGACATTTATAAGTCCCTCCCATTGAAATATGATTGATTTGATTTTATTCATCATCATCATCATCATCATGAGTGTTTAGTTCCTCCTCCCACATCCAGTGCTCGTCATGTTACTCGAGCATCATCATCATCATCATCATCATCATCATCACTGGATCCGGGCACCGAGATGAACATGTAAATGCCGCCTCGATGGGAAACATCCTTCCAGATGAGATGCTCGTCTTCTTCTGCGGGTAAGACAGAGGACATGTGCATGAACGGATCGGGAATCTTTATCGATTGCAACAGAAGTTATCGGCAAACTCGTCGCCATTCGAGATTAAAGTGAGTAATTCAGCGAGTGAATGTCGTCAGACATCGGACAGGATCATATGCCACTGATAATGCGCGAGAGACAGAGACGTTTCCCGTCGTTCAACTTTTCTCTCGGCGTCGATGTGCTCGATTCGATCGCCTCGGCTCAGATCTGATGCATTCGCTCATTATCGATCAATCACACCGAGGGTTCATTTGTGCGAATCGCCAGCCGGATGCACATTCATTTTGATAACGTTCCCATGAAGTTATGGAAACGTTATTTCTGAATGTTCTCTCACACGGTTTGCAAAAACATCAAGGGAACGTTCCCGCATGCATTATGGGAACGTCACTTTTGGAACGTTTAATGATTTCCAACAAGTAATAATGTTTAATAATGTGCTGACGTACGTGTTGAGAACGCTATGAAAGATCAGTGGCATAAACTGCTCCAGTCTTGCCATTTAATCATCTAATGTTTCTAAGACTGCTCATAACTTGCATATAAAGCTATGTAATCTGAAAGGGCTGGTTACTCATTGGTAGTTCTTAAAACGTTCTATTAATGTTTCTGGAAGAACGTTCCCTGTTCTCTGGGTTATCGTGCTTCTTATGGACATTAAATATTGATATTGAAGTGGAAATGATTTAATGTGTAAATAAGTTAAAAGCTTAGAAAAATGGTCAATTGCTACAGAGATTAAGCAATGAGTTCTGTGATGTATCATTAATCTTCATTTAAATCTATTCCTAATATGTGGAATTAATTAACTGGTTATCTGTTGAACGCTTTATGCTAATTTTAATCATACAGTCACTGCTGGAATTACTTATTAGCCATAGGTAATTAGTAATTAGTGTGAGGATCCGAATCTGAGTACATGTATATTACCCAATTTTAGAAGAAGTTTTTATTTACATCAGTTTACGTCGTACGGCATCAGATGCTTTCAAATCATTCGCTAAGACCAAAATGGCAATGCACCTTTTTATACAAAAAACCTAATCCAAAGTGTCCCGCTTGTAATAACTCCATAATTTTTCTGACATGACTTGAACACCCCATGTTGGTAAAGCCATTTGGCAGCAATATTTCAAGTCGTGAAAGTACAGGAAAAGACCAAAAGCTTGTGATAATATGCATGTTTATGTAGTGAGATGTAGTTTATTACATGCATTTAGCACTGGTTTTATATGCTGAATTACATGTGTATTTAAAATCAGGAATAACAGTGTCATAAATGCATACTTTAGCTTATTTAGCACACAAAAAAACAATGTCTTTTCAGGCGTTCAAGCAATGCTTCTATAAAATAACTGGCTCTTTTAACTGTAAGGCATCTTTGTTATACTAGTGCGCTGTCTACTGTCCTGATAACATCCCATGTGAAGCAGTGGCGTTTGTCTCATGTAACACAGATGCCACCATGCATATCTCTTGTTTGGGCTGTATTATGAGTACAGCAGGCAGTGGTTAGCCTACAGTTATATCTGAACCTTTCACAATATGAGACGGACTCATCTAGACACTGTTTAGTGCGGCGTCTGCTTTGGATTCTACATTCTGCATCAAGTGGCTATACAGCTTTTTTGTTTGCACAAAAGAAAAAATGTCGTATTAATGCACAAACGTTTTAATTAACTGCAATATGCATGAATCAACATAAGCGGAAGGACATAACCATTTTTGTTTTTGTAAATATTTCAGTGGATTCTTTTACTCATTTTATGAAGGCATATGTCCAAGTTTGCTCTTTATTTTGATGTTGATATTATGCATGCGTGTGTCGTGATTTACATGCTTGTGTTTTTCTCTCCTCAGATGACCGCACACATCTCTACTTGACCACCATCCATCGTCATAAACATGCATATGTGGATATTTGTCATATGGTCTTTTGCCACGTTTTTCTGCTTAATCGAGATGTTCGACATCTACGGGGATATATGTAGAGGCCTGTGCGACTGTGAGGAAAGAGACGGGATCTTTACAGCCGGCTGTGAAAACAGAGGAATTAACAGTCTGTCGGAGGTGACGCCTTTACACTTCACTGCATATCATCTTCTGCTCACAGGGAATCTGTTAAAGAAAGTCTCGCTCGACGACTTCCTTCATTACGAAGGACTCACCATTTTACATCTAGGCAACAATGATATATCGGACATCGAAGCTGGCGCGTTTAACGGACTCCAGGGGTTACGGAGACTGCATCTAAACAATAACAAAATAGAAGTTCTAAAGGACGAAACGTTCCTTGGACTTGAAAGCCTGGAGTACCTGCAGATTGACTATAATTACATCAGCCACGTTGAACCCAAAGCCCTGAGCGTTTCGTCACTTGGAGGTGCTCATCCTCAATGACAATTTGTTCTCCGCTCTGCCAAACAACATCTTTCAGTCTGTTCCTTTAACTCATCTCGACCTGAGAGGCAATCAGCTCAAAGTGCTTCCCTATAACGGCCTTCTGGAGCACCTGAGTCACATTGTGGAGCTACAGCTGGAAGAAAACCCATGGAATTGCTCTTGCGAGCTCATTGCGCTAAAAGCCTGGCTTGAAAGCATATCCTACACGGCTTTAGTTGGAGATGTGGTTTGCGAAACGCCCTTTCGACTGCACGGCCGGGACCTGGACGAGATCTCCAAGCAGGAGCTGTGTCCTCGCAGAGCCATCGCCGAATACGAGTTGCGAGCAGAACCGGCTCACGGTGGCGAGATCCTCTACAAAACCACTCCGGCGACGGTGGGATTCGCATCCTCAACCGGCCTGCGCTCCACAAAAAGCAGCCGTTTGCCGGGAAAACTCCGCGTCAAACCCACCTCTCGCTCGTCCTCCAGCAAGCCTCAGAACTACGGCCCGATGCTGGCCTACCAGACGAAATCTCCCGTTCCCCTAGACTGTCCGAACGCATGCACGTGCAATCTGCAAATCTCAGACCTCGGTTTGAACGTGAACTGCCAGGAGCGGAAAATCGAGAGCATCTCGGATCTCGATCCCAAGCCGTACAACCCTAAAAAGATGTACCTGACGGGGGAACTACATCTCTGCGGTGTGCAGCTCAGACTTCAACGGCGCCACCGGACTGGATTTGCTCCACTTGGGCAACAACCGCATAGCCGTGATTCAAGATCGGACGTTCGGCCAGCTCATACACCTGAGGCGGCTTTACCTAAACGGAAACTTAATCGAGCGGCTCACCGAGGATATGTTCTACGGCTTACAGAGCCTGCAGTTTCTGTATCTGGAGTACAACATCATCCGGGAGATTGAGGTCGAGGCGTTTCAGCAGGTGCCCAATCTTCAGCTGCTGTTCCTCAACAACAACCTCCTCAAGACTCTTCCGCCGGGCGTGTTCGATGGGCTAAACCTGGCTCGGTTGAATCTGCGCAGCAATCACTTGCGAACTCTTCCGGTCGGAGGCGTGCTCGAGGAGCTCACGGCGCTGGTCCAGATCGATCTGTTCGAGAACCCCTGGGATTGTTCGTGTCTCGCTGTGGAGATGAAGAGCTGGCTGGAGCAGCTGAGCGCAGGCACTGTGGTGAACACCGTCGCGTGTGAATCTCCCGCGAGGCTCTCGGGAGAGGATATGCGGTACATTCGCTCTTCTCATCTCTGCCCGGAAAGCTCTGTCGCTCCCGCTGTGCCACCCTCGGAGGAATCCTTCCCCGGCAGTACTATCACTTTAGAAACGGCCTTGGATTACGACACGCAGAATCCCGTGGTTCCCCTCTCCGTTCTTATACTCGCCTTGCTGCTGCTTTTTATCCTATCCGTGTTTGTCGCGGCAGGGCTGTTCGCTGTGATAATGAAACGCCGTAAGAAGTCTGAACGCTTGGCTTCGGTAAGCGCCAGTGCAATCTTTGACGACGGCCCGAAGTCTAGATCGTCTGCGGGCCACGTCTACGAGTACATCCCGCCCGCAGCCGAGAAGAACGGCCCCTACGGCAAGGGAAGCGCAATGGAGGGCTACAGAGACTTCGAAGAACTCAACCGAGCTCTGGCGTCCACCTCGGATGAGGACGTCGGGAGTGCCGCGATTAGCTCCGAGTTCAGCGCCGGAACTCCGGACGCGCTCAACAGACACTCGCCACTTTTGGACGATAACTACTTTTACCGGGACATCCTGGCGAGGGACCAGCAGGCCTCTTACAGGGGCAGTTTGGCCTGCAAGCATGGCTCACACACAGACTTTGATGTGCGGCATCAGTACCTGAATCCGGAGAGGCTTCAGGTGTACTGCTCACCGCCCGCCTCCGTCTACATAGAGCCCAACCGGAGCGAGTACTGGGAGCTCAAAGCCAAGCTGCACTTTGAACCAGACTATCTGGAGGTTCATGAGAAAAGGACCACTTTCACTCAGTTCTGAAACTCTCTTCATTGTCAAAAAACTTCTTTTGTGAGACATATAAAGGGGGAATCTTGTGCTCCTAAATTAAATAGCATTTTATAATGATTTCAATTTTATTTTTCATATAATTATTACTATTTTTGTTTGCATTGTGACATTATTTGCTGGAAAATTAAGCAAATTTCATTTCCAAAAGAAATGAAAGGTGACATATTATGCCGCTTTTCACAAGATGTGATATAAATCTCTGGTGTCCCAGAATGTGTGTGTGAAGTTTCAGCTCAGAATACCCCCAGATCATTTATTATAGCGTCAAATTTGCACCTATTTGTGTGTGAGCAAAAACACAGTTGGTGTGTGTCCCTTGAAATGCAAATGAGCTGCTGCTCCCCGCCCCCCTTTCAGAAGAGGGCGGAGCCTTTATACGAGCTTCAGATACTCCGTCAACAACAAAACAGGCCAATCTCACACAGACAGATGTTAGGGATCAGCAGTAGGGCTGGGCGATATATCGAATATTAGCAATAATTTTGATATATCGAATATCGCAATAATTTTGACGACTGTGTAAAATTTGAAAATATCGTGAATATCGAATATTTCAAATTCAACATGCAAACTTTCCCAAATAACATTACCAGATAACGCAGAGGTCTGCTTCCACCATTCACTAAACATCGGAAGCAGAAGAGTTAAATATATACGCCCAGCGTATGAAAAAGAAAGCAACAGAAACATGCGCGCATGAGAGAAATAATAGCGCAGCCGGACTCTGACCTGAAGCGCACACGCCTTTCAGACAACATGCGATCGGGATTCAGTTCCTTCATGGATTATTGGGTTTCAGTGGTCAAACAGATGTAAAGATGCACGTGCTGGCAAGTATTCAGGTAAACACAGTAGTGTGTGTCTTTAGTGAACGTACCACTGATCTATATAATTTATATAAATCAGTGGAACGTACAGAGAGTCGAGTGAGGAATCGTGTGTTAGTGTATTGGGTCCGTGCAGCTCTTAAAGGGCCGGAGCTCATATTCTGTGTGATTTAATGTTCATCAAACAACAACGAAAATTAGAAAACCACCCCATGCTCGGCTAAACAACTTTAATATATTTATTAAGAATCAGTGTAGCCTATAGTTAATTTG
>CM040910.1:49647304-49684804 GCA_023029165.1 Gobiocypris rarus
TTCAAGAACCACTACACACAGACGTATGCAAGACATGGGTTTCAGCTGGAGTCAGTGCTTCAAGAACCACTACACACAGACGCCTGCAAGACATGGGTTTCAGCTGGAGTCAGTGCTTCAAGAACCACTACACACAGACGCCTGCAAGACATGGGTTTCAGCTGGAGTCAGTGCTTCAAGAACCACTACACACAGACGCCTGCAAGACATGGGTTTCAGCTGGAGTCAGTGCTTCAAGAACCACTACACACAGACGCCTGCAAGACATGGGTTTCAGCTGGAGTCAGTGCTTCAAGAACCACTACACACAGACGCCTGCAAGACATGGGTTTCAGCTGGAGTCAGTGCTTCAAGAACCACTACACACAGACGCCTGCAAGACATGGGTTTCAGCTGGAGTCAGTGCTTCAAGAACCACTACACACAGACGCCTGCAAGACATGGGTTTCAGCTGGAGTCAGTGCTTCAAGAACCACTACACACAGACGCCTGCAAGACATGGGTTTCAGCTGGAGTCAGTGCTTCAAGAACCACTACACACAGACGCCTGCAAGACATGGGTTTCAGCTGGAGTCAGTGCTTCAAGAACCACTACACACAGACGCCTGCAAGACATGGGTTTCAGCTGGAGTCAGTGCTTCAAGAACCACTACACACAGACGCCTGCAAGACATGGGTTTCAGCTGGAGTCAGTGCTTCAAGAACCACTACACACAGACGCCTGCAAGACATGGGTTTCAGCTGGAGTCAGTGCTTCAAGAACCACTACACACAGACGCCTGCAAGACATGGGTTTCAGCTGAGTCAGTGCTTCAAGAACCACTACACACAGACGCCTGCAAGACATGGGTTTCAGCTGGAGTCAGTGCTTCAAGAACCACTACACACAGACGCCTGCAAGACATGGGTTTCAGCTGGAGTCAGTGCTTCAAGAACCACTACACACAGACGCCTGCAAGACATGGGTTTCAGCTGGAGTCAGTGCTTCAAGAACCACTACACACAGACGCCTGCAAGACATGGGTTTCAGCTGGAGTCAGTGCTTCAAGAACCACTACACACAGACGCCTGCAAGACATGGGTTTCAGCTGGAGTCAGTGCTTCAAGAACCACTACACACAGACGCCTGCAAGACATGGGTTTCAGCTGGAGTCAGTGCTTCAAGAACCACTACACACAGACGCCTGCAAGACATGGGTTTCAGCTGGAGTCAGTGCTTCAAGAACCACTACACACAGACGCCTGCAAGACATGGGTTTCAGCTGGAGTCAGTGCTTCAAGAACCACTACACACAGACGCCTGCAAGACATGGGTTTCAGCTGGAGTCAGTGCTTCAAGAACCACTACACACAGACGCCTGCAAGACATGGGTTTCAGCTGGAGTCAGTGCTTCAAGAACCACTACACACAGACGCCTGCAAGACATGGGTTTCAGCTGGAGTCAGTGCTTCAAGAACCACTACACACAGACGCCTGCAAGACATGGGTTTCAGCTGGAGTCAGTGCTTCAAGAACCACTACACACAGACGCCTGCAAGACATGGGTTTCAGCTGAGTCAGTGCTTCAAGAACCACTACACACAGACGCTGCAAGACATGGGTTTCAGCTGGAGTCAGTGCTTCAAGAACCACTACACACAGACGTCTGCAAGACATGGGTTTCAGCTGGAGTCAGTGCTTCAAGAACCACTACACACAGACGCCTGCAAGACATGGGTTTCAGCTGGAGTCAGTGCTTCAAGAACCACTACACACAGACGTCTGCAAGACATGGGTTTCAGCTGGAGTCAGTGCTTCAAGAACCACTACACACAGACGCCTGCAAGACATGGGTTTCAGCTGGAGTCAGTGCTTCAAGAACCACTACACACAGACGTATGCAAGACATGGGTTTCAGCTGGAGTCAGTGCTTCAAGAACCACTACACACAGACGCCTGCAAGACATGGGTTTCAGCTGGAGTCAGTGCTTCAAGAACCACTACACACAGACGATGCAAGACATGGGTTTCAGCTGGAGTCAGTGCTTCAAGAACCACTACACACAGACGCCTGCAAGACATGGGTTTCAGCTGGAGTCAGTGCTTCAAGAACCACTACACACAGACGCCTGCAAGACATGGGTTTCAGCTGGAGTCAGTGCTTCAAGAACCACTACACACAGACGTCTGCAAGACATGGGTTTCAGCTGGAGTCAGTGCTTCAAGAACCACTACACACAGACGTCTGCAAGACATGGGTTTCAGCTGGAGTCAGTGCTTCAAGAACCACTACACACAGACGTCTGCAAGACATGTGTTTCAGCTGTCGCACTCCTGAGTCAAGCCACTCTTGAACAACAGACAGCGTCAGAAGCGTCTCGCCTGGGATAAAGACAGAAAGGACTGGACTGCTGCTGAGGGGTCCAGAGTGAAAGTCAGTCAGGGTCCCAGAGTCTGGAGGGAGAGAGGAGAGGCACACAATCCCCGTTGCTTGAGGTCCAGTGTGAAGTTTCCACAGTCAGTGATGGTTTGGGGTGCCATGTCATCTGCTGGTGTTGGTCCACTGTGTTCTCTGAGGTCAAAGGTCAACGCAGCCATATACCAGGAAGGTTTAGAGCACTTCATGCTTCCTGCTGCTGACCAACTTTATGGAGATGCAGATTTCATTTTCCAACAGAACTTGGCACCTGCACACAGTGCCAAAGCAACCGGTCCCTGGTGTAAGGACCAGCACGCCGCAGTGCTGCAGTGATTCAGGCTAAAGCAGCCGCTCAGTACTGAGTGCTGCACATGCTCATACTTCTCATCTTCATACTTTCTAAAAATCATTTCTTTGTGTTGGTCTTAAGTAATATTCAAATTTTCCGAGACACTGAATTTGGGATTTTCCTTAGTTGTCAGTTATAATCATCAAAATCAAAAGAAATAAACATTTGAAATATATAAGTCTGTGTGTAATGAATGAATACAATATGAAGTTTCATTTTTTGAATGGAATTAGTGAAAACTTTTTGATGATATTCTAATTATATGACCAGCACCTGTGTGTGTTGAATGTTGGAGATATATATTCTGCTTATTTTCAAAAAATATTTTGTTTTCAGTTTTCAATTACATTTTATTATAGGTTTTAATCATTTTTCTTATGTGCTTTTGTCATGTTTATTAGTTTATTTATTTTTTAATATTTCAGTTTTTCTTGGTTTTATTTGGAACAACTATTTTTTAAATATATATATATATATATATATATATATATATATATATATATATATATATATATATATATATATATATATATATATATATATATATATATATATATATATTAAAAAAATGTTTTTGCTGATTTTAGTTCTTAAGTTTAAAGTTTTATTTTAGTTATTTGCCAAGGTGACATCTCTAATTTTTTACATTTCAGCTTTGTTTCAACATTTTACATATTTCCAGTGTTTAATGTTGTTTTGAGTTTATGTGCTTTTGAAATTTTTATTAGTTTTAGTTTTTTATATATATTTCAATTTTGCTTTATTTTTTAAAACGTAAGTAATTTTTTAAAATAATTTTACTCCTGTGAATTGATTGACGGAACATGTTCAGTGTCTATCTGAACACACACACACACACACACACACACACACACACACACACACACACACACACACACACACACGTTGGTTTCCATGTTTTATGGGGACATTCCATAGGCGTAATGCATTTTATACTGTACAAACCATATTTTCTATCCCCTACACTGCCCCTGCCCCTAAACCTACCCATCACACACACACACACACACACACACACACACACACACACACACACACACACTGCCCTGCCCCTAAACCTACCCAACGCAGGAAACATTCTACATTTTTACTTTCTCAAAAAAATCCTGTGTGATTTATAAGCCATTTGAAAAGTGGGGACGCTGGCTGGTGATCTCAGGTTTTACTATCATTATGGGGACATTTGGTCCACACAATGTAATATAAACAAGTGCACACACACACTGATGGGATGTTGGTTTTGAACTGATGAATGTAAAAGAGATGCATGAAATATAAATAGCATATGCTTTATTTTTGGCAAACCCCTTCCAGCTTCATCAGCATCAGAAGCTCTGTTCCTGCTTTAGATGTGAAGCCCTGATAGTTTGACATATAAACAGGAATTGTGTGTGTGAGTGAATGAACGCAGGAAGAGTTGTAGTTTCCTCATTAGCAGAAGGGTCTGGTTTCTCATTAAAAGCTGACCTCGGGCTCTGTGGAGTCGCTCATCATTCATGTGGACGGAGAAGGTGAAACACGTGCCGCTCTCAGAGGTTCAGCCGCTCACCGGCACGAGGACACGCTCTTCCTGTTCATCACCAGCCGCGGGTGGGATCTTCCTGTCTCACCAAAGACGTGCACAAAAATGGGAGAATCGGTTATGGATCAACGTTTCTTCTGAATATTGGTCCTGATATGCCATCCCTGCGTTTAAAGCATGGGGAAGGTTGATCCTGGAGGGCCAGAGTTTAGCTCAAACCCCAATCAAACACACCTGAAGTTAATCAAGGTCTTCAGGATTACTAAAGTCACAGGGAGTGAGTGTTGTTTTCAGGGTTGGAGCTGAACTCTGCTAGAGAGCACCAGGATCAGCGTTCCCCACCCCTGGTTTAAAGTGTCATAACACACACACACACACACACACACACACACACACACACACACACACACACACACACACACACACACACACACACACGTACACACACACACAGTCTTGTGTTAATCTGCAGTCTCTATAGAGTAGTGTTGATCCTTCATATCTCACAAGAGTCTTTAGTTTATCATATTTATAAAAGACAGAAACACTGTACCGATTCTTTCTGAACACAGCCGAGCTCGTGGAGGCGTGCAGTGGGCGGAGCTAAAGACACACACACACACTCACACTCAGACACACACACACACACACACACACATACACACAACACAACACACACACACACACAACACACACTCACAAAAACACACACACAAACGCACACACACAAACTCACACGCACACACAAACGCACACACACACACAAACACAACACACACAAACACGAACACACACAAAAGCACACACACACACACACTTGCAGAACTCCATGAACACACACACATCTACTGTTCCCTTAACGCTGGGTTATTTGGGAAGCAGAACAAGCTGATCTTTCCCTCACAGCAGAAACACACTTCTTTACTGAGATTGATGATCTCGTGTCTAAAAACACAACACCCCGTAACCCCAACCAAGCTCGCTGATGTGTGTGTGTGTGTGCTCAGCCGGGAGAAGTGCCCATATAAGGAAACCCACCCTTTATGACATCATACAGGGCCATACTCGATAAAAACCCTGAAACGTGTGTGAACCCTGAAAGAGTGTTTGGCACAGAAATACTCCGTCATACGTCAGACTCGTGTTAGGAAACTGCCCATGTTTATCATGAGAATCAGCTCTTGAACCGTGGGAAGAAGGCAGAATGGAAACAGCATTAGACATCCACTGTAATAAAATAAGAAAGTTCAGTCTTGTGTTTCATCTGAAGCAGGACACTCTGGAAATGATCAAAAAAATGAAAATAAGTCTATAGGGCTGGGGCTAGTTGTCACACTTCAGTGAATATTTCCCAAAGTTTGTTTATTTTGTATAATCCCATCCTCTAGTCCCGTTATTGACCGGGGAAACTGATACAGCTCCTTTCTCACACAGATTGACCCTACAGTAGGGCATGTTGTAAATGAAACCAGTAGAGAAGCTGAACGTATGAACCAAAGGCCTTTTTTACAGTTCAGATTGTTTTAAAGCAAAGCTTGCAAATGTTGCAAAATGCATCAATTATAAGACCATTCATTATTCAGCTCTGGTGTCAATGCAGTTAAATGTGTTACTGAAAAATAATTGTCTTAGCAACTAAACAAGCCCCAGGTGACAGTGGCAAAACAGCTAACTGTAACAAAACATACAAAATATGATAAGATTCAGAGGATAGAACTCACTGAAATTTTATATATATGATGTTTGTAAATGTTCCGATTCCAAGCATTTGTGACAACTAGCCCCGGTCTCCCCTGATGAGTCTCTGCTCAACACAAGTCCCTGTGAGTCCGGAGCTGATTTGAATGGGGTTTCTGGAACCCTTGGCCAGGCTGGAAGCAACTCTTTGGCAGATTGCGAGTGTTAAAGTGTCTGAGCCGGGCGAGATCTAAGCGTCGCTCAGCGCTGGAAATGAGGCCAGATCTGGATTATATAAGCCTGAGGAGGCACAGCAGATGACTGACCGAGAGCTCACTGGAGGGGAAACGGCTCAGATCTGCCCGCTTATAAGTCACAGCACTTTCTAGAAGAGTGGGCTTCCCCGTTTCGCATATCAACCAACTGTCACTCACTCACTGGAGCCAATGGGAGACGAGCGCATCGCTTGGCTCCACCCATTCTCCAGAACTAAACCATTTTCTCTGAAGGTGCGAGGCTTCAGGGTCATGAGCTGCTTTAGGTCAATTAGATTAGAATCGCTACAAAGTGCAGTAAACAGTTAAACCAGTTTATGACAATGACATACATTACAGTAATTTGATAAGAAATACCAGTTTGCAATATCAAGCTGCTGTTTCATACGACTAAAAATAACTAGAAGTCAATTCCAGCCAACAAGAACATTTGCTAACGTTCCCATTCCCAAAACATAGTTTTTAAACGTTTTTTCTTGGTTATGTCAACGTTAAGGAAACATTCTTCAAACATTATGGGAACGTTAATACTCTTGAGTGTTCTCTGAGCGTTACTCTTGAGTGTTCTCTGAGCGTTACTCTTGACTGTTCTCTGAGCGTTACTCTTGAGTGTTCTCTGAGCGTTACTCTTGAGTGTTCTCTGAGCGTTACTCTTGAGTGTTCTCTGAGCGTTACTCTTGAGTGTTCTCTGAGCGTTACTCTTGAGTGTTCTCTGAGCGTTACTCTTGAGTGTTCTCTGAGCGTTACTCTTGAGTGTTCTCTGAGCGTTACTCTTGAGTGTTCTCTGAGCGTTACTCTTGAGTGTTCTCTGAGCGTTACTCTTGAGTGTTCTCTGAACGTTACTCTTGAGTGTTCTCTGAGCGTTACTCTTGAGTGTTCTCTGAGAGTTACTCTTGAGTGTTCTCTGAGCGTTACTCTTGAGTGTTCTCCAGCGTTACTCTTGAATGTACTCTGAGCGTTACTCTTGAGTGTTCTCTAGCGTTACTCTTGAGTGTTCTCTGAGCGTTACTCTTGAATGTACTCTGAGCGTTACTCTTGAGTGTTCTCTGAGCGTTACTCTTGAGTGTTCTCCGAGCGTTACTCTTGAATGTACTCTGAGCGTTACTCTTGAGTGTTCTCTGAGCGTTACTCTTGAGTGTTCTCTGAGCGTTACTCTTGAATGTTCTCTGAGCGTTACTCTTGAGTGTTCCCTGAGCGTTACTCTTGAGTGTTCTCTGAGCGTTACTCTTGAGTGTTCTCTGAGCGTTACTCTTGAGTGTTCTCTGAGCGTTACTCTTGAGTGTTCTCTGAGCGTTCCTCTTGAGTGTTCTCTGAGCGTTCCTCTTGAGTGTTCTCTGAGCGTTACTCTTGAGTGTTCTCTGAGCGTTACTCTTGAGTGTTCTCTGAGCGTTACTCTTGAATGTTCTCTGAGCGCTGCTACTCTTGAGTGTTCTCTGAGCGTTACTCTTGAGTGTTCTCTGAGCGTTACTCTTGAGTGTTCTCTGAGCGTTACTCTTGAGTGTTCTCTGAGCGTTACTCTTGAGTGTTCTCTGAGCGTTACTCTTGAGTGTTCTCTGAGCGTTACTCTTGAATGTTCTCTGAGCGTTACTCTTGAATGTTCTCTGAGCGTTACTCTTGAATGTTCTCTGAGCGTTACTCTTGAGTGTTCTCTGAGTGTTACTCTTGAATGTTCTCTGAGCATTACTCTTCAATGTTCTCTGAGCGTTCCTCTTAAGTGTTCTCTGAGCGTTACTCTTGAGTGTTCTCTGAGCCGTTACTCTTGAGTGTTCTGTTATTGCTGCTGCTGCTGTTATTGCTGCTGCTGTTGTTATTTCTGCTGATGTTGTTATTTCTGCTGATGTTGTTATTGCTGTTGCTGCTGTTATTGCTGCTGCTGCTGTTATTGCTGCTGCTGCTGCTGTTATTGCTGCTGCTGTTGTTATTTCTGCTGATGTTGTTATTGCTGTTGCTGCTGCTATTGCTGCTGCTGTTATTGCTGCTGCTGCTGCTGTTATTGCTGCTGTTATTGCTGCCGCTGTTGTTATTTCTGCTGATGTTGTTATTGCTGCGCTGCTATTTGCTGCTGCTGCTTAACCGGTTATTGCTGCCGCTGCCGCTGTTATTGCTGCTGTTATTTGCTGCTGTTATTGCTGCTGCTGCTGTTATTGCTGCTGTTATTGCTGCTGTTATTGCTGCCGCCTGCCTTATTGCTGCTGTTATTTATGCTGCTGCTGCAACTTATGCTATTGCTGCTGTTATTTAACATGCTGTTATTTCTGCTGATGTTGTTATTGCTGTTGCTGCTGTTATTGCTGTTGCTGCTGCGTTATTGCTGTTGCTGTTATTGCTGCTTAACAACAACGTTATTGCTGTTGCTGTTATTGCTGCCTGCAACTTTGCTGCTGCCGCCTGTTATTGCTTGTTGCTATTATTGCTGCTATTGCTGTTGTTAATTAACTGCCGCTGCTGCTGTATTGCTCTGCTGATTATGCTGCTGCTGCTGTTATTGCTGCCGCAACGCTGTTATTGCTGCTGCTGTTATTATTGCTACAACAAGCTGTTATTGCTGTTGCTGTTATTGCTTGCTGTTATTTATTGTTGCTGCTGTTGCTCTTGCTGCCTTAACAACCTTATTGCTGTTGCTGTTGCTTAACTGCTGCTATGTTATTGCTGTTGCTGTTATTGCTGCCGCCGCTTATTTGCTGCAACGCTGCATTGTTGCTGCTGTTATTGCTGCCAACCTTGCTGTTACTGTTGCAACGCCAGCAACATTGCCTGCCGCTTAACAGCTGCCGCTGTTACTGTTGCTGTTGTTGCCCTTGCCGCATTGTGCTGTTGCTGTTATTTGCTGCAACCTGTATTGCCGCTGCCAGCTGTTGTTGCAACCTGTTGTTAACTGCCGCCGCTGTTGCTGTTATTGCTTAACGCTGCCAGCTGCTGTTGCTGCTAACAGCTGTTATGCTGCCGCTGCCTTATTGCTGTTGCTGTTATTTAACGCTTAACGCTGTTATTGCTGTTGCTGTTATTGCTGCCGCCGCTATTGTTGCTGTTATTGTTGCCGCCGCAACTGTTATTGTCCGCTGCGCTGTTATTGCTGTTGCTATTATTTGCTTAACTTGCTGTTATTTGCTGCAACAATTGCCTGCTGCTGCTGTTAACTGTTATTTGCTACAACGCTTATTGCTGCTGCTGCTGTTATTTATTGCTTGCCAACATTGTTGCTGTTGCTGTTATTTGCTGTTGCTGTTATTTGCTGCTGTTGCTGTTATTGCTGCTGTTGCTGTTGCTGTAACGCCTTATTGCTGCAGCAACAGCTGTATTTATTGCTGCAACGCTGTTGTTGCTGCTGCTGCCGTTGTTAACTGCCGCAACATTGTAACAACAGCTGCCGCCTGCTTACTGTTGTTGCTGCTGCAACCTTGTTATTGCTTAACAACAGCTGTTATTGCTGTTGCTGTTATTGCTTAACAGCTGCTGCTGTTATTGCTGTTGCTGTTATTGCTGCTGCCGCTTATTGTTACTGTTGCTGCTGCCGCATTTATTGCTAACAACAACATTGTTAACAGCCTATTGTTGCTGTTATTGCTCCGCTGCTGTTATTGATGTTGCTGTTATTTGCCGCTGCAGCTGCTGCTGTTATTGCTGCCTTGCTGCAACAGCTGCTGTTGCAACAACTGCCGCTGTTGCTGCTCAGCAACTGTTATTGCTGCCGCAGCAACATTGTTGCTGCAACGCTTATTGCTGGCCAGCGCTGTTGCTGCTGCTGCTGCTGTTATTGCCGCTGCTGCTGCTGCTGCCACTGCTGTTATTGCTAACAACAACAGCCTGTTGCTGTTATTGTTCGGCTGTTATTGCTGCTGCTGTAACTGTTATTGCTGCTGCTGTTGTTATTGCTGCAGCAACTGTTATTGCTGCTAACAACAGCTGTTATTGCTAACAACGCTGCTGCCGTTATTGCTGCTGCCAACAACTGCTGCTGTTATTGCAACTGCTGCTGTTGCCTTGCTGCTGCTGTTGCTGTTATTGCTGCCGCTGTTGTTAACAACGCTTGTTTGCTGTTGCTGCAACGCTGTTATTTAACCGCGTTTGCCGCAACAACAGCAACCTGTTGCTTAACAACCGCTGCTTAACAACGCTGCTGTTAACTGCCGCAACATTGCTGCTGTTAACCGCCGCTTATTGCTGCTGCTGCTGTTATTTCTGCTGATGTTGCTTATTTGCTGTTGCATTGTTGCTGCGCTGTTATTTGCTTATTTGCTGTTATTGCAACAGCTGCTGCAGCTGTTATTGCTGCAACGCTGTTATTTGCTGCTGCTGCATTGCTGTTAGCCGCTGTTGCTGCCGCCGCTGCTGCCGCTGTTGTTGCAACGCTGCTGCTGCTGCAACGCTGTTGCTGCTGCTGCTGCGTTAACCGCTGTTATTTGCCGCCGCTGCTATTGCCGCCGCTGCTGCTGTTATTGCTGCTGCTGTTGTTATTTCTGCTGCTGTTGTTGTTGCTGCAACTGCTGCTGCTGCTGCCGCTGCTTCGCTGTTATTGCTGCTCGCCTGTTATTGCTGCTGCTGTTATCGCTGCTGCTGTTGCTGCTGTTGTTGCCGTGCTGTGCTGGCTGTTATTGCTGCTGCTGTTGCCTGCTGTTATTGCCTGCTGCTGTTGTTATGCTGTTGTTCCTGTTGCTTCGCATTGCTGCTGCTGTTATTGCTGCTGCTGTTATTGCTGCTGCTGTTGCTGCTGCTGCTGTTATTGCTGCTGCTGTTATTGCTTATTGCTGCTGCCTGTTATTGCTCTGCTGCTGTTATTGCTGCCGCTTAACAACGCCTGGCTGCTGCTATTGCTATGCTGTTATTGTCCTGCTGCTGCTGTTATTGCTGCACTGTTGTTATTGCAGGATAACATTATGACAATAAATATATAAATAAATAAACAGAGCAGTTTGGCTGTACCAGTATACTAATTTTCTTTTCTTTTCTTGCTTTTCTTTTTGGCTTGCTCAGTTGGGGACACTAAATATTCAACTATATTACTGATCCACCTGCATTGACACCACATGAGAACTGAACTGAGCTGTTCACTGTTTCACCAGAGCGCTGCCCAATCAAACTCTGTTGCATTATTCTCCTGTTATCACTGTGAGGCTGCTTTCAAACAATCAGCATTGTAATCTTGAATTCACTTATCTTATCCAACTTTTCTTTTACCAAAAACATGCACACCAATAATAATATAAACAAAATGATATAAAACTGCATAAAATATTACCTCTGAAAGTTAAGTTTCTTTCATTATTTGCTGAAAAAGAAAAATGACTTAATTTTAAGTGCCTGTTTTGTGAATAGTGCCTTATGAATAAAATATGGGTGTTTGCCTCTGCTCTCCACCACATCTCAACGCCTTTAAAGAAGCTTCTTACACTCGGATGATATTTCTAGTGTTACCTCATATTCATCTTCCACGCTTATTCTAGTCAGAATGGAGATCGTATAGTACAGAATCTTCTTTTAAAACTCCCGTTTCTTGTTATATTCCAGGCCCAGCGGTGTCAGGCTTTTTCAGGTTAGAATTATCCAGCATGACAGATTGAGGCTGAGAATGTCTCAGGTAAAGACGTGCTGTTCCACACATGCTTCATGACCTTGGGTAAAATAATTCACATCTCCCTCAGATTAGGGGAGATTACAATCATTGCAGGATAATAATCCCTGGCTGTAGAATCCAAAGGCACCTCCGTGTGTTTTACTAAACACACACCAATCAGCTGGAAGCTTCAGTCCAGTGCGCAGTGTAATATTCCTCCAGTGTAGATCAGCTGTTCTCTGTGTGAATATATAGTGCTTCTGTTCATTATCTGATCATAACTCCAGTATCAGTGTAATATTCCTCAGTGTAGATCAGCTGTTCTCTGTGTGAATATATAGCGCTTCTGTTCATTATCTGATCATAACTCCAGTATCAGTGTAATATTCCTCCAGTGTAGATCAGCTGTTCTCTGTGTGAATATATAGTGCTTCTGTTCATTATCTGATCATAACTCCAGTATCAGTGTAATATTCCTCCAGTGTAGATCAGCTGTTCTCTGTGTGAATATATAGTGCTTCTGCTCATTATCTGATCATAACTCCAGTATCAGTGTAATATTCCTCCAGTGTAGATCAGCTGTTCTCTGTGTGAATATATAGTGCTTCTGTTCATTATCTGATCATAACTCCAGTATCAGTGTAATATTCCTCAGTGTAGATCAGCTGTTCTCTGTGTGAATATATAGCGCTTCTGTTCATTATCTGATCATAACTCCAGTATCAGTGTAATATTCCTCAGTGTAGATCAGCTGTTCTCTGTGTGAATATATAGTGCTTCTGTTCATTATCTGATCATAACTCCAGTATCAGTGTAATATTCCTCAGTGTAGATCAGCTGTTCTCTGTGTGAATATATAGTGCTTCTGTTCATTATCTGATCATAACTCCAGTATCAGTGTAATATTCCTCCAGTGTAGATCAGCTGTTCTCTGTGTGAATATATAGTGCTTCTGTTCATTATCTGATCATAACTCCAGTATCAGTGTAATATTCCTCAGTGTAGATCAGCTGTTCTCTGTGTGAATATATAGCGCTTCTGTTCATTATCTGATCATAACTCCAGTATCAGTGTAATATTCCTCCAGTGTAGATCAGCTGTTCTCTGTGTGAATATATAGTGCTTCTGTTCATTATCTGATCATAACTCCAGTATCAGTGTAATATTCCTCCAGTGTAGATCAGCTGTTCTCTGTGTGAATATATAGTGCTTCTGTTCATTATCTGATCATAACTCCAGTATCAGTGTAATATTCCTCCAGTGTAGATCAGTTGTTCTCTGTGTGAATATATAGTGCTTCTGTTCATTATCTGATCATAACTCCAGTATCAGTGTAATATTCCTCCAGTGTAGATCAGCTGTTCTCTGTGTGAATATATAGTGCTTCTGTTCATTATCTGATCATAACTCCAGTATCAGTGTAATATTCCTCCAGTGTAGATCAGCTGTTCTCTGTGTGAATATATAGCTTCTGTTCATTATCTGATCATAACTCCAGTATCAGTGTAATATTCCTCCAGTGTAGATCAGCTGTTCTCTGTGTGAATATATAGTGCTTCTGTTCATTATCTGATCATAACTCCAGTATCAGTGTAATATTCCTCCAGTGTAGATCAGCTGTTCTCTGTGTGAATATATAGCGCTTCTGTTCATTATCTGATCATAACTCCAGTATCAGTGTAATATTCCTCCAGTGTAGATCAGCTGTTCTCTGTGTGAATATATAGTGCTTCTGTTCATTATCTGATCATAACTCCAGTATCAGTGTAATATTCCTCCAGTGTAGATCAGCTGTTCTCTGTGTGAATATATAGTGCTTCTGTTCATTATCTGATCATAACTCCAGTATCAGTGTAATATTCCTCAGTGTAGATCAGCTGTTCTCTGTGTGAACATATAGCGCTTCTGCTCATTATCTGATCATAACTCCAGTATCAGTGTAATATTCCTCAGTGTAGATCGCTGTTCTCTGTGTGAATATATAGTGCTTCTGTTCATTATCTGATCATAACTCCAGTATCAGTGTAATATTCCTCCAGTGTAGATCAGCTGTTCTCTGTGTGAATATATAGTGCTTCTGTTCATTATCTGATCATAACTCCAGTATCAGTGTAATATTCCTCCAGTGTAGATCAGCTGTTCTCTGTGTGAATATATAGTGCTTCTGTTCATTATCTGATCATAACTCCAGTATCAGTGTAATATTCCTCCAGTGTAGATCAGCTGTTCTCTGTGTGAATATATAGTGCTTCTGTTCATTATCTGATCATAACTCCAGTATCAGTGTAATATTCCTCCAGTGTAGATCAGCTGTTCTCTGTGTGAATATATAGTGCTTCTGTTCATTATCTGATCATAACTCCAGTATCAGTGTAATATTCCTCCAGTGTAGATCAGCTGTTCTCTGTGTGAATATATAGTGCTTCTGTTCATTATCTGATCATAACTCCAGTATCAGTGTAATATTCCTCCAGTGTAGATCGGCTGTTCTCTGTGTGAATATATAGTGCTTCTGTTCATTATCTGATCATAACTCCAGTATCAGTGTAATATTCCTCAGTGTAGATCAGCTGTTCTCTGTGTGAATATATAGTGCTTCTGTTCATTATCTGATCATAACTCCAGTATAAGTGTAATATTCCTCCAGTGTAGATCAGCTGTTCTTTGTGTGAATATATAGTGCCTCTGTTCATTATCTGATCATAACTCCAGTATCAGTGTAATATTCCTCCAGTGTAGATCAGCTGTTCTCTGTGTGAATATATAGCGCTTCTGTTCATTATCTGATCATAACTCCAGTATCAGTGTAATATTCCTCCAGTGTAGATCAGCTGTTCTCTGTGTGAATATATAGCGCTTCTGTTCATTATCTGATCATAACTCCAGTATCAGTGTAATATTCCTCCAGTGTAGATCAGCTGTTCTCTGTGTGAATATATAGTGCTTCTGTTCATTATCTGATCATAACTCCAGTATCAGTGTAATATTTCTCCAGTGTAGATCAGCTGTTCTCTGTGTGAATATATAGTGCTTCTGTTCATTATCTGATCATAACTCCAGTATCAGTGTAATATTCCTCCAGTGTAGATCAGCTGTTCTCTGTGTGAATATATAGTGCTTCTGTTCATTATCTGATCATAACTCCAGTATCAGTGTAATATTCCTCCAGTGTAGATCAGCTGTTCTCTGTGTGAATATATAGTGCTTCTGTTCATTATCTGATCATAACTCCAGTATCAGTGTAATATTCCTCCAGTGTAGATCAGCTGTTCTCTGTGTGAATATATAGTGCTTCTGTTCATTATCTGATCATAACTCCAGTATCAGTGTAATATTCCTCCAGTGTAGATCAGCTGTTCTTCTGTGTGAATATATAGTGCTTCTGTTCATTATCTGATCATAACTCCAGTATCAGTGTAATATTCCTCCAGTGTAGATCAGCTGTTCTCTGTGTGAATATATAGTGCTTCTGTTCATTATCTGATCATAACTCCAGTATCAGTGTAATATTCCTCCAGTGTAGATCAGCTGTTCTCTGTGTGAATATATAGTGCTTCTGTTCATTATCTGATCATAACTCCAGTATCAGTGTAATATTCCTCCAGTGTAGATCAGCTGTTCTCTGTGTGAATATATAGTGCTTCTGTTCATTATCTGATCATAACTCCAGTATCAGTGTAATATTCCTCCAGTGTAGATCAGCTGTTCTCTGTGTGAATATATAGTGCTTCTGTTCATTATCTGATCATAACTCCAGTATCAGTGTAATATTCCTCCAGTGTAGATCAGCTGTTCTCTGTGTGAATATATAGTGCTTCTGTTCATTATCTGATCATAACTCCAGTATCAGTGTAATATTCCTCCAGTGTAGATCAGCTGTTCTCTGTGTGAATATATAGTGCTTCTGTTCATTATCTGATCATAACTCCAGTATCAGTGTAATATTCCTCCAGTGTAGATCAGCTGTTCTCTGTGTGAATATATAGTGCTTCTGTTCATTATCTGATCATAACTCCAGTATCAGTGTAATATTCCTCCAGTGTAGATCGGCTGTTCTCTGTGTGAATATATAGTGCTTCTGTTCATTATCTGATCATAACTCCAGTATCAGTGTAATATTTCTCCAGTGTAGATCAGCTGTTCTCTGTGTGAATATATAGTGCTTCTGTTCATTATCTGATCATAACTCCAGTATCAGTGTAATATTCCTCCAGTGTAGATCAGCTGTTCTCTGTGTGAATATATAGTGCTTCTGTTCATTATCTGATCATAACTCCAGTATCAGTGTAATATTCCTCAGTGTAGATCAGCTGTTCTCTGTGTGAATATATAGTGCTTCTGTTCATTATCTGATCATAACTCCAGTATCAGTGTAATATTCCTCCAGTGTAGATCAGCTGTTCTCTGTGTGAATATATAGTGCTTCTGTTCATTATCTGATCATAACTCCAGTATCAGTGTAATATTCCTCCAGTGTAGATCAGCTGTTCTCTGTGTGAATATATAGCGCTTCTGTTCATTATCTGATCATAACTCCAGTATCAGTGTAATATTCCTCCAGTGTAGATCAGCTGTTCTCTGTGTGAATATATAGTGATTCTGTTCATTATCTGATCATAACTCCAGTATCAGTGTAATATTCCTCAGTGTAGATCAGCTGTTCTCTGTGTGAATATATAGCTTCTGTTCATTATCTGATCATAACTCCAGTATCAGTGTAATATTCCTCCACTGTATATCAGCTGTTCTCTGTGTGAATATATAGTGCTTCTGTTCATTATCTGATCATAACTCCAGTATCAGTGTAATATTCCTCCAGTGTAGATCAGCTGTTCTCTGTGTGAATATATAGTGATTCTGTTCATTATCTGATCATAACTCCAGTATCAGTGTAATATTCCTCCAGTGTAGATCAGCTGTTCTCTGTGTGAATATATAGTGCTTCTGTTCATTATCTGATCATAACTCCAGTATCAGTGTAATATTCCTCAGTGTAGATCAGCTGTTCTCTGTGTGAATATATAGTGCTTCTGCTCATTATCTGATCATAACTCCAGTATCAGTGTAACAAAGTTCAAGTTTAGGGAGGAAGGATGCGAATCTTGAACAACTTAAAAAATTAACATAAGTAACATAAATGAAAGGAACGATTGTAGCATATAAACATACATTGCATTCCATCAGCTGTGAAGACGAAAACTCCCATGATTCCACACTCGTTCACGCATCATCAAGCTACGCCTTTGTTATTGTTTTGAATAAGCGACCAAACTTACATACTGTGCCCTTAAACTAAGATAAAATGAATAAAATGAGAAATGTTGTCTTGGCAACTAGCTGAATTAAAACAGTTTTTTTTAAATATAATTTGTATTCTATAAAGCATTTATTACAAGTAACACTTTTTTTTTATTTTTTTTTTTTAGTTAACCATAATAACACATTTGATCAATGCATAAATAAAAATATAACAAACAAAAAAAAATCCCAAACCTTTGAACATTTAATGAGTGAAAAACGTTTGTATTTTTCTTAATTCATAACTCAATATTCGGTCTTTATATAACTCATAATTATAGGCTTTTACTTGAGCCTTGTTTCAGAGTAATTGACTTCAGACTTCAGCCACTGTAAGACTATTAGCACTTTGACATGTAATCGTCTGGCGTGTGTTTGCATGTAAATGAATCTGGCAGTTATCAGCTGACGGCAGCTGAGGAATCAAGGACGTGTCCTTCCTCTCTGACGGACTCCAGCGAGTCTCTGCCGCTTCACGCTCACGGTTACACACACGGCCCAGCGACTCAAGCCTTCAGCTGGGGATATTACTGTACTCCATCACTGAATACAAATAAATCTGTCATCTATTACATTGCACATTTTAGCAAATATTATCAGACTACTTTTTGATTACTTTTGACCTTAGATGCATTTAGGGGTGTGGTCCTGGTCAAGACAATCTCCTGAACTCCAAACTGAATGTCAGAATGGGAAAGAAAGGATTTAAGACATTTTGAGCGTGGCATGGTTGTTGGTGCCAGACGGGCCGGTCTGAGTATTTCACAATCTGCTCAGTTACTGGGATTTTCACACACAACCATTTCTAGGGTTTACAAAGAATGGTGTGAAAAGGGAAACACATCCAGTATGCGGCAGTCCTGTGGGAGAAAATGCCTTGTTGATGCTAGAGGTCAGAGGAGAATGGGCCGGCTTATTAAAGCTGATAGAAGAGCAACTTTGACTGAAATAACCACTGTTACAACCGAGGTATGCAGCAAAGCATTTGTGAAGCCACAACACACACAACCTTGAGGCGGATGGGCTACAACAGCAGAAGACCCACCGGGTACCACTCATCTCCACTACAAACAGGAAAAAGAGGCTACAATTTGCACAAGCTCACCAAAATTGGACAGTTGAAGACTAGAAAAATGTTGCCTGGTCTGATGAGTCTGGATTTCTGTTGAGACATTCAGATGGTAGAGTCAGAATTTGGTGTAAACAGAATGAGAACATGGACCCATCATGCCTTGTTCCCACTGTGCAGGCTGGTGGTGGTGGTGTAATGGTGTGGGGATGTTTTCACTGTGCAGGCTGGTGGTGGTGGTGTAATGGTGTGGGGATGTTTTCACTGTGCAGGCTGGTGGTGGTGGTGTAATGGTGTGGGGATGTTTTCACTGTGCAGGCTGGTGGAGTGGTGTAATGGTGTGGGGATGTTTTCACTGTGCAGGCTGGTGGAGGTGGTGTAATGGTGTGGGGATGTTTTCACTGTGCAGGCTGGTGGTGGTGGTGTAATGGTGTGGGGATGTTTTCACTGTGCAGGCTGGTGGTGGTGGTGTAATGGTGTGGGGATGTTTTCACTGTGCAGGCTGGTGGTGGTGTAATGGTGTGGGGATGTTCCCACTGTGCAGGCTGGTGGAGGTGGTGTAATGGTGTGGGGATGTTTTCACTGTGCAGGCTGGTGGAGGTGGTGTAATGGTGTGGGGATGTTCCCACTGTGCAGGCTGGTGGTGGTGGTGTAATGGTGTGGGGATGTTTTCACTGTGCAGGCTGGTGGTGGTGGTGTAATGGTGTGGGGATGTTTTCACTGTGCAGGCTGGTGGAGGTGGTGTAATGGTGTGGGGATGTTCCCACTGTGCAGGCTGGTGGTGGTGGTGTAATGGTGTGGGGGGTGTTTTCACTGTGCAGGCTGGTGGTGGTGGTGTAATGGTGTGGGGATGTTTTCACTGTGCAGGCTGGTGGTGGTGGTGTAATGGTGTGGGGGATGTTTTCACTGTGCAGGCTGGTGGTGGTGGTGTAATGGTGTGGGGATGTTTTCTTGGCACACTTTAGGCCCCTTAGTGCCAATTGGGCATGGTTTAAATGCCACGGCCTACCTGAGCATTGTTTCTGATCATGTCCATCCCTTTATGACCACCATGTTCCCATCCTCTGATGGCTACTTCCAGCAGGATAATGCACCATGTCACAAAGCTCCAATCATTTCAAATTGGTTTCTTGAACATGACAATGAGTTCACTGAACTAAAATGGCCCCCACAGTCACCAGATCTCAACCCAATAGAGCATCTTTGGGATGTGGTGGAACGGAGCCGTGCCCTGGATGTGCATCCCACAAATCTCCATCAACTGCAAGATGCTATCCTATCAATATGGGCCAACATTTCTAAAGAATGCTTTCAGCACCTTGTTGAATCAGTGCCACGTAGAATTAAAGCAGTTCTGAAGGCCAAAGGTCAAACACAGTATTAGTGTGTGCTCCTAATAATCCTTTAGGTGAGTGTAAATCAAAATGCTGAACAGTTAATACATGCGTTCATGAGCTCAAGGCTAGATTATTGTAATGCTGTACTGGGTGGTTGCCCCGCTCGCTTAATAAACAAACTCCAGCTGGTCCAAAACGCAGCAGCTCGAGTTCTTACTAGAACCAGGAAGTATGAACACATTAGCCCGGTTCTGTCAACACTGCACTGGCTCCCTATTAAACATCGCATACATTTTAAAATCTTGCTTATTACTTATAAAGCACTAAATGGTTTAGCTCCCCAGTACTTAAGCGAGCTCTTAACACATTATACTCCATCACGTCTACTGCGCTCTCTAAACTCTGGCCAGTTGATAATACCTAGAATATCAAAATCAACTGCAGGCGCTCGATCCTTTTCCTATTTAGCTCCTAAACTCTGGAACAGTCTTCCTAGCATTGTTCGGGAAGCAGACACATGCTGTCAGTTTAAATCTAGACTAAAAACACATCTCTTTACTATGGCATACACAGAACATTATCAGTTTATATTATTTAGATCAGTAAATGATTATTAGGCTGCATTATCTAGGTCAGCCGGAACCGGGAACACTTCCCATAACACCTGATGTACTCGTTACATCATCAGAAGAATGGCATCTACCCTAATGTTAGTGTCTCTGTTTAGCCCGAGGTTTACTGCAGTCAGCCGGAACCGGGCCAGATGATGGACCTGCGTGCCTGAGTGTCTGAGAGAGCGTGTGACTAGACTCTCCCCTCCTTCCCTTCCTCTCTGTACAGATAAAAACCTTATCGAACTGATATTATGCACACCAGACAAGTAATTTGGTGGTCTATCAAGTAAACACGAAAAGCTTTTTTCTAGAGCTGATGTACAGCCAAACAATCTCTCTTCCATTAATTTCCTATTATCACTGTGAAGCTGCTTTGAAACAGTCTGTGTCGGGAAAGCGCTGTATGAAGGTGACTTGACTTCATGAAAAGATGAAGATGATGTCAGTATGTGCAGAACAGTTATTGGACTTGTACGTATTCATATGTTTCACGAGTTCACACTTACATATAATTTATAGAGTAAATTTAATAGCGTATTTGGCGTGCTGTCCGGGGGGAGGGCTTCGAGCTCGGACTACGGCCCGAACCCAGAGTACCCCCCGTATGTAAGTGGTTTTGAACTTAAAAAGGAAAAAGAGCAAAATGTGGAGAAGGGGTGGTGGAGGGATGCCGAAAATCTGTCAATGCAGTGGAGGTAAGAAGGCTGCGTATATATACACCTACTTTGTTGATTAGCTGAGTACTTTCCACCTGTGTCAATTATCTGACATGTTCCTCCCGAACCTCGTTTAGTAAAACAGCATTTATAAAATATCTGTTTTGGTACTATTGTATCATATTTATATGAAGAACACAGATGCCTTTTTAGAACGAATTGACTTTTAGAAACATTGAAATTTGCTGAGAAGTCTGAGAAGTATTTTCTCAGATGTAGATGGTAGTGATTATTAGTCTCACTTCATCAACTAGACACATAAAGTCCAGACGAAGGACACATAATGCATCGGCTTCCCATATTTAAATGCATATGTAAAGTGATTTATGTGTCAGTGAGCCAGAACTACACCTTATGTACAAATAACTAATGAGAATTCAGACAGACATGCGATTGGTAAAACACACAAGCATCTAATGCTTGGTTTTAAAGTCGATTCTGGCTGAGAGCGAGGCGAGCCCTGGAGCCACAGCATCCTCACCCTCATCAGGCAGCGCTGGAAGAGCCCAGGCGTTCCTCTGAGCTCCTGCGCCGCTGGAGATCTGCTGTGAGTCAATGAATCAAGAAATCCATCCAAACATCTTCTGATCCGCCTCCTCACAAAGACGCTGAATGCATTATTCACACTCCTAAAGTAATGCTGCAGGATTTAAGTAAATAATTCACCATATCTTCACTTTCTAAAGCTGCTTGCGTGGTGATGAAAATGGATATTTCAGAAAACATTTTATTTGACTTGATTATCACTTAAGTGCGTTCTGTCTAAAAGAGGATGATAAAAATATGAATAAATGTGATCATATATTTTGAATGCAATGAACCAATGTTGTTTGAGCAGATAAATGTATAATAGTTCATATAATATTTATAATTATTAGTATTGTTGTGCATATACAGTATATGTGCTCATGCATGCATGTTGTAATTTAAAGCTCTTTGCTAACCGTCTGCATGTTGATTTTGCAGATGTTTTTGTAGTGAAAAGGCTTCAGGGGATAAAAGATGTTCATAACTGTTTACCACTTAACAATCATTAATGCACAGATGCACAAACAGACTGATATTATTAGAAACAAAGCTTGATGCCACGTGCTGTTATCAATAACACAGAGCCGAGGGCGGAAATGCCACTTACATGAACTCAATAATGCAGAAAGGAGACGTGTAACGAGGACACTGTAAAATAAAGTGGTTTAAGGTGTCATTGTTACAGTGTAATTATAT
Organism: Gobiocypris rarus; assembly: GCA_023029165.1. Lineage (NCBI taxonomy): Eukaryota > Metazoa > Chordata > Actinopteri > Cypriniformes > Gobionidae > Gobiocypris > Gobiocypris rarus. Next base: position 49,669,357 of record CM040910.1, read on the forward strand.
ATCTAAGTGCTGAGTACTATTAATCACTAGGATATTAGGATCAGGGTTTGGTTGAACGTTCGTCACATATAATTATGCGAAATTTACTGTTATTACTATGGTAAGTACATGTGACATATGTAACAAGTGACACTGTAAAATAAAGTGTTACCCTTTAGTTGCATTTGGAACTGGGTAATTATCGTTAACTAAAGCTAAAACTATATATATATATATATATATATATATATATATGTATACACCGATCAGGCATAACATTATGACCGGTGAACTGAATAACACTGATGATCTCTTCCTCACGGCTCCTGTTAGTGTGTGGATATATTAGGCAGCAAGTGAACATTTTGTCCTCAGAGTTGATGTGTTAGAAGCAGGAAAAATGGGCAAGCGTAAGGATTTGAGCGAGTTTGACAAGGGCCAGATTGTGATGGCTAGACGACTGGGTCAGAGCATCTCCAAAACTGCAGCTCTTGTGGGGTGTTCCCGGTCTGCAGTGGTCAGGATCTATCAAAAGTGCTCCAAGGAAGGAACAGTGGAGAACCGGCCACAGGGTCATGGGCGGCCCAGGCTCATTGATGCACGTGTGGAGCGAAGGCTGGCCCGTGTGGTCCGATCAAACAGATGAGCTACTGGAGCTCAAACTGCTCAAGAAGTTAATGCTGGTTCTGATAGAAAGGGGAACACATGGCCCCAGGATGCACTATGGGAAGAAGGCGAGCCGGCGGAGGTGATGCTTTGGGCAATGTTCTGCTGGGAAACTTTGGGTCCTGCCATCCGTGTGGATGTTCCTTTGACACGTCCCACCTACCTAAGCATTGCTGAGACCATGTACAGCCTTTCATGGAAACGGTATTCCCTGGTGGCTGTGGCTCTTCCAGCAGGATAATGCTCCCGACACAAAGCACAAATATGCAAAAGGGGGACTAACACAGTATTAGGAAGGTGATCATAATGTTGTGCCTGATCAGTGTATATACAGTATATATATAATCAAACTTACTTTATTTCAACATTTCTTGTTTTCATTTAGTTTAAGTTGAAGTACTAAAATAATTCAAAGTAATTAAATGAAATCTTAATAAAAATCCTATAGACGTCAAAAAAAATAAAAAAAATAACAAAAAAACAGAAAATATAAAAAAATTAAATCTAATTTAATATACAAAAAAAAATTACTTCAAATCAGTGGAACAACAATAACAACGTACAGACGAATCATTGGCAAAAATAAAGGAAGATGCCGACGAGAGTAAACACACTCACTGTGATTTCATGGCTCTCCTGACGTGACTAAGGGTTTGTTCGGATGTCGAGGCCAGAACACATGACGCATATGACAGCTGCAAGGCCCGAGAGGTCAAAGGTCATGTTCTCCATCGGCCAGAACTTCAAAAACTTCTGATGCAGGACTTGCTCATCGTCGTGTTTCTGCCCACAGGTCTGGGAAAGTGTTTGCTGGATGTGGGTCCATGGAAATTCAGATCAAAGAGGGGCGCGGGGCTTTACCCACTTTTAGTTGCCATGGTAACAGGGAGCGGCCCCTCATAGAGGGGTCAGAATGAGGACCGACAGCCATTAAAATATACAACTGAGAGGGACACAAGACACCATCTAATTAGATCACACAGATATCTCTGGAAAACAAGCAAACAATATTTAAATACATTTTTGCTGCACACTGTCAGTTAACCCATACAGCTTGCAACTAAATTAACTGCTGTTATTAGAGTCAATAATATTATTTAAAGATGCAATATGGAACTTTTTTTATACACTATATTGCCAAAAGTGTTGTGACGCCTGCCTTTCCACACACATGAGCTTTAATGCCATCCCATTCCCAATCCGTAGGGTTTAATATGGAGTCGGCCCACCCTTTGCAGCTCTAACAGCTTCAGCTCTTCTGGGAAGGCTTTCCTCAAGGTTTAGGAGTGTGTTTATGGGAATTCTTCTAGAAGCGCATTTGTGAGGTCAGGCACTGATGTTGGACGAGAAGGCCTGGCTCGCAGTCTCCGCTCTAATTCATCCCAAAGGTGTTCTATCGGGATGAGGTCAGGACTCTGTGCAGGCCAGTCCAGTTCCTCCACACCAAACTCGCTCATCCATGTCTTTATGGAGCGACGCTTTGTGCACTGGAGCGCAGTCATGTTGGGACAGGAAGGGGCCGTCCCCAAACTGATCCCACAAAGTTGGGAGCATGAAATTGTCCAAAATGTCTTGGTGAAGCATTAAGAGTTCCTTTCACTGGAACTAAGGGCCAACCCCTGAAAAACAACCCCATCCCATAATCCCCCCTCCACCAAACTTTACACTTGGCACAATGCAGTCAGGTGAGTCCTGCCCCTGGCAACCGCCAAACCCAGACTCCCATGGGATGGTCAGACAGAGAAGCGTGATTGGTCACTCAGAGAACACGTCTCACTGCTCTAGAGTCCAGTGGTGGCGTGCTTTACCCCACTGCATCCCACGCTTTGCATTGCTCTTGGTGATGTAAGGCTTGGATGAGCTGCTCGGCCATGGAAACCCATTCCATGAAGCTCTCTCCGCACTGTTCCTGAGCTCATCTGAAGGCCACAGGAGTTTGGAGGTCTGGAGCGATTGACTCTGCAGAAAGTTGGTGACTTCTGCGCACTGTGACCCTCAGCATGCGCTGACCCCGCTCTGGGATTTTACGTGGCCTATCACTTCGTGACATGAAAGTGACTGAACACCTGAATTCAATGATTCGGAGGAGTGTCCCAATACTTTTTTGCAATATAGTGTATTTAAAGTCAATACATCATCAATCTGTTTTTGTCTTTCCCTGATTTACTACGGTAAGTCTGTTATAAGTCTTTATATTGTAGACCTGACGGGATGATTGTTGCGGGAAATTGCGGCATAAATCACTCGTCTCACCATGTCTCGTCATATCCGTAAATACAGAACAAAATCCGACAACCATTCAAAAGTATCCTTATTCTGATACACCGTTTTAGCAGGAAATATAAACATCAGAAATACATGATATACATCACTACACTTTACCTGTTATTGCAGGTCTTCGTCTTGTTTAATATTTAAATCTGCATGTTTGCATGCCGTGTGTCTCTAATGCATGTTTCCACAGCAGGCGCCGATATGAAATATTCAAGCCACTGCTGAGACGCGATTATTCATGACAGACGCTGAGATTCATAATTGAGCAGCTGGAATTATCATACAGAGATTAAGTCCAGAAGAAAGTGCAAGGGTTAACCCTCAAAATAACAATATAATGGTAACCTTGATCGCACTTTGTTGAATATTGTCAATGGCATTAGAATAGACTGAGTCAATGATTGTAAGTATACACATATAACGGGTACACTTTATTGTCTTTGTTACACTGTAATTATATATTAAAGTACTGAGTGATATTAAGTGACTACATTTAACACTACAGGGTTTGGTTTTGGGTTAGTTGCATGTAATTATGCATAATATATAGTTATTACTATAGTAATTATGTAACGGAGGCCAGCTAGTAGTAGCTGTGCGAGTAAACCTCACTCCTCTGATCTCAAGAGATGCTCTAGCGACTGACGCTAGAGGTTGCAGCCTTTAGCCTCCTTGTTAGAGTGTCCGACTCTCATGCCAGCGGACCCGGGTTCGAGTCTCGCTTGGAGCGGGGCGGTTCCAACAGGAGGGGTTACAATTACATGTAACAATGACACTGTAAAATAAAGTGTAATATAATCAATGGATCAATAGCAACTGAGAGAACATGAGATTGACACTGCAGACAATATCAGTGTTATTTTGCTGTCATTGAGATACTAATTTATTAATCGTTTGAATTAGGTCAATGTAATTTTTAGTTGTTTTTTATTTGTCTTTACATTAATTTATTTCAAGAAATATTTCCTTGGCTAGTTTTTGCTAACATGTTGCTTAATGCCTTTATGTCTGATGCATTATAAAAATATTCATATCAGCGAAAGTCTCTGTCCTCGGCTGTCTAACAGAGTTCTGCTTTATGGTTTTCCTATGGGAACGAGAACAGGCTTCTTCATTTTTAATTGGGCCATTTTTCATTGCAGAACACACATTGACAGTTTGTTTTACAGATGATCTGGTTCCACAGCGCTGAACGATGCCAGTATGTTTTCATGTTGAAGGGATCTTCATGCGTGTTTCTCATACACACATCTGATGCCAGCAGAAATGAGAATATGTATAATTCATGTGTGGAGTTTGAAACAGTGAAATGGTTTTAACTTCAGTCCGTCCTGCTGCAGAAGGTAATGTGTTCTTGAAGCGACTGCCTCTGAGTTTCACTTCTAATCCGGTGTTGAGATGACAGAAACACACAGACAGACTTACATAACTCACAGACACACTCTACAGCTCTTATTCCTGTTTCACCACAAAATACACCAGAATATGAAGTCAAATGATTTGCAATCGGGCTTCACAATATTTGTTTAGTTTTATTTCCTTTAAGAATTTTGACCATAAACTTTCATTATAAAGTAATAATATTTCAGCATGCAAACAATAATACATGCACATGGTGTTTTTTATTTTATTTTATTTTTTAAGTCATTTGATCATTTTCCCAAAAAATATTTTGTTGTTTGGATACCTGAACATGCAATATATCAAAAGAATAGAAATCAGAGCCTCTGCTTTTAAACAAACAAAATCAATTTTGTTCTAGCTTCATGCATTCTGTTTTTATCAACACTTGAATGTGGGTGAGTTTCATAAAAAAGCCACATTTTGAGGAAAAAGACTGAGAAAATCATGTTTTTGTGAAAGACTTCATCCAGATGGGATTCAGAGCGATGATGAAAAACACAGATGGAGTAGATTGAGTCCATCAACACCCCAAAGCTTCACAGTCCTAGAGTTCGTTCTGGGTCGACATCTCATTCAGTAACATTAGGCAGTTTTGATTTATATGCTGTTTAATGTTGATGATTGTGTTTTTTTGCGTCATCAATGCTTCTATTGCTTGTTTCTGCTTCCTCTTCTCCTGTTTTGATCAGGAAATTCTGTACTCTTTCAGAAGATGAGCATATAAAACAGTGAAAACACGGATGTGTAATAGCGCCCATCAGATAACAGTGAAAACACTGATGTGTAATAGCGCCTACCGTATAACAGTGTAAACACAGATGTGTAATAGCGCCTACCGTATAACAGTGAAAGCACAGATGTGTAATAGCGCTACCGTATAACAGTGAAAACACTGATGTGTAATAGCGCTACCGTATAACAGTGAAAACACGGATGTGTAATAGCGCCCCTTCCGTATAACAGTGAAAACACTGATGTGTAATAGCGCCCCCTACCGTATAACAGTGAAAACACTGATGTGTAATAGCGCCCCCTACCGTATAACAGTGAAAACACAGATGTGTAATAGCGCCTACCGTATAACAGTGAAAACACTGATGTGTAATAGCGCCTACCGTATAACAGTGAAAACACAGATGTGTAATAGCGCTCTACCAGTATAACAGTGAAAACACTGATGTGTAATAGCGCCTACCGTATAACAGTGAAAACACGGATGTGTAATAGCGCCCCTTCCGTATAACGGTGAAAACACTGATGTGTAATAGCACACCCTACCGTATAACAGTGAAAACACAGATGTGTATTAGCGCCTTCCGTATAACGGTGAAAACACTGATGTGTAATAGCACACCCTACCGTATAACAGTGAAAACACAGATGTGTAATAGCGCCTACCGTATAACAGTGAAAACACGGATGTGTAATAGCACACCCTACCGTATAACAGTGAAAACACAGATGTGTATTAGCGCCCCCTTCCGTATAACGGTGAAAACACTGATGTGTAATAGCGCACCGTATAACAGTGAAAACACTGATGTGTAATAGCGCCCTACCGTATAACAGTGAAAACACAGATGTGTAATAGCGCCCCTACCGTATAACAGTGAAAACACTGATGTGTAATAGCGCCTACCGTATAACAGTGAAAACACGGATGTGTAATAGCGCCCCTTCCGTATAACAGTGAAAACACTGATGTGTAATAGCACACCCTACCGTATAACAGTGAAAACACAGATGTGTATTAGCGCCCCCTTCCGTATAACGGTGAAAACACTGATGTGTAATAGCACACCCTACCGTATAACAGTGAAAACACAGATGTGTATTAGCGCCCCCTTCCGTATAACGGTGAAAACACTGATGTGTAATAGCACACCCTACCGTATAACAGTGAAAACACTGATGTGTAATAGCACACCCTACCAGATAACAGTGAAAACACAGATGTGTAATAGCGCCTACCGTATAACAGTGAAAACACTGATGTGTAATAGCGCCCCTTCCGTATAACGGTGAAAACACTGATGTGTAATAGCACCTACCGTATAACAGTGAAAACACTGATGTGTAATAGCACACCCTACCGTGATAACAGTGAAAACACAGATGTGTAATAGCGCCTACCATATATCGGTGAAAACACTGATGTGTAATAGCACCCCTACCGTATAACAGTGAAAACACAGATGTGTAATAGCGCCTACCAGTATATCGGTGAAAACACTGATGTGTAATAGCACCCCTACCGTATAACAGTGAAAACACTGATGTGTAATAGCACCCCCTACCGTATATCGGTGAAAACACTGATGTGTAATAGCACCCCTACCGTATAACAGTGAAAACTCAGATGTGTAATAGCACCCCTACCGTATAACAGTGAAAACACTGATGTGTAATAGCACCCCTACCGTATAACAGTGAAAACACAGATGTGTAATAGCGCTACCGTATAACGGTGAAAACACTGATGTGTAATAGCACCCCTACCGTATAACAGTGAAAACACAGATGTGTAATAGCGCTACCGTATAACAGTGAAAGCACTGATGTGTAATAGCGCCCCTACCGTATAACAGTGAAAACTCAGATGTGTAATAGCACCCCTACCGTATAACAGTGAAAACACTGATGTGTAATAGCACCCCTACCGTATAACAGTGAAAACACAGATGTGTAATAGCGCCCTACCGTATAACGGTGAAAACACAGATGTGTAACAGCACCCCTACCGTATAACAGTGAAAACTCAGATGTGTAATAGCGGCCCTACCAGATAACGGTGAAAACACTGATGTGTAATAGCGGCCCTACCAGTATAACGGTGAAAACACTGATGTGTAATAGCGCCCCTACCGTATAACGGTGAAAACACTGATGTGTAATAGCACACCGTATAACAGTGAAAACACTGATGTGTAATAGCGGCCCCTACCGTATAACAGTGAAAACACAGATGTGTAATAGCACCCCTACCGTATAACAGTGAAAACACTGATGTGTAATAGCGCCTCATCAGTATAACAGTGGAAACACAGATGTGTAATAGCGCTACCGTATAACAGTGGAAACACAGATGTGTAATAGCACCCCATACCGTATAACAGTGAAAACACAGATGTGTAATAGCGCCCTACCGTATAACAGTGAAAACACGGATGTGTAATAGCGCTCACCGTATAACAGTGAAAACACAGATGTGTAATAGCGCTCTACCGTAGATAACAGTGAAAACACTGATGTGTAATAGCGCCCCTACCAGTATAACAGTGAAAACACTGATGTGTAACAGCGCCCCTACAGTATAACAGTGAAAACACTGATGTGTAACAGCGCTACCGTATAACAGTGAAAACACGGATGTGTAATAGCGCCTACCAGATAACAGTGAAAACACTGATGTGTAACATCGCCCCTACCGTATAACAGTGAAAACACGGATGTGTAATAGCGCCTACCAGTATAACAGTGAAACACTGATGTGTAACAGCGCCTACCAGATAACAGTGAAAACACGGATGTGTAATAGCGCCTACCGTATAACAGTGAAAACACTGATGTGTAACAGCGCCTACCAGTATAACAGTGAAAACACGGATGTGTAATAGCGCCTACCGATAACAGTGAAAACACTGATGTGTATTAGCGCTCACCGTATAACGGTGAAAACACTGATGTGTAATAGCGCCCCTACCGTATAACAGTGAAAGCACTGATGTGTAATAGCGCTCACCGTATAACAGTGAAAACACTGATGTGTAATAGCGGCCCCTACCGTATAACAGTGAAAGCACGGATGTGTAATAGCGCCCTACCGTATAACAGTGAAAACACAGATGTGTAATAGCGCCTACCGTATAACAGTGAAAGCACTGATGTGTAATAGCGCCCTACCGTATAACAGTGAAAACACTGATGTGTAATAGCGCCCTACCGTATAACAGTGAAAACACGGATGTGTAATAGCGCCCCTACCGTATAACAGTGAAAGCACTGATGTGTAATAGCGCTACCGTATAACAGTGAAAACACGGATGTGTAATAGCTCCCCTACCGTATAACAGTGAAAACACTGATGTGTAAAAGCGCCCTACATCAGATAACAGTGAAAACACAGATGTGTAATAGCGCCTTTCCGTATAACAGTGAAAACACGGATGTGTAATAGCGGCCTACCGTATAACAGTGAAAACACGGATGTGTAATAGCTCCCTACCGTATAACAGTGAAAACACTGATGTGTAAAAGCGCCTACCGTATAACAGTGAAAACACAGATGTGTAATAGCGCCCCTACCGTATAACAGTGAAAACACTGATGTGTAATAGCGCCCTACAGTATAACAGTGAAAACACAGATGTGTAATAGCGCCCCTACCGTATAACAGTGAAAACACTGATGTGTAATAGCGGCCCCTACCGTATAACAAAGAAAACACTGATGTGTAACAGCGCCTACCAGTATAACAGTGAAAACACGGATGTGTAATAGCGCCTCTACTGTATAACAGTGAAAACACGGATGTGTAATAGCGCTCTACCGTATAACGGTGAAAACACTGATGTGTAATAGCGGCCCCTACCGTATAACAGTGAAAGCACTGATGTGTAATAGCGCCTACCCAATAACAGTGAAAACACTGATGTGTAATAGCGCCCCTACCGTATAACAGTGAAAGCACGGATGTGTAATAGCGCCTACCGTATAACAGTGAAAACACAGATGTGTAATAGCGCTACCGTATAACAGTGAAAGCACTGATGTGTAATAGCGCCCCTACAGATAACGGTGAAAACACTGATGTGTAATAGCGCCCCTACCGTATAACGGTGAAAACACTGATGTGTAATAGCGCTACCGTCAGATAACAGTGAAAACACGGATGTGTAATAGCGCTACCGTATAACGGTGAAAACACTGATGTGTAATAGCGCCTACTGTATAACAGTGAAAACACTGATGTGTAATAGCGCCTACCGTATAACGGTGAAAACACGGATGTGTAATAGCGCCCCTACAGTATAACAGTGAAAACACTGATGTGTAATAGCGCCTACCGTATAACAGTGAAAACACGGATGTGTAATAGCGCCCCTTCCGTATAACAGTGAAAACACTGATGTGTAATAGCACCCCTACCGTATAACAGTGAAAACACGGATGTGTAATAGCGCCTTCCGTATAACAGTGAAAACACAGATGTGTAATAGCGCCCCCTACCGTATAACAGTGAAAACACAGATGTGTAATAGCGCCTACCGTATAACAGTGAAAACACTGATGTGTAATAGCGGCCCCTACCGTATAACAGTGAAAGCACGGATGTGTAATAGCGCCTTCCAGATAACAGTGAAAACACTGATGTGTAATAGCGCCTCACCGTATAACAGTGAAAACACTGATGTGTAATAGCGCCTCTTCCGTATAACAGTGAAAACACTGATGTGTAAAAGCGGCCCCTACCGTATAACAGTGAAAGCACGGATGTGTATTAGCGCCTACCGTATAACAGTGAAAACACTGATGTGTAATAGCGCTACACCGTATAACAGTGAAAACACAGATGTGTAATAGCGCCTACCGTATAACAGTGAAAACACTGATGTGTAATAGCGCCTACCGTATAACAGTGAAAACACTGATGTGTAATAGCGCCTCATCAGTATAACAGTGAATTCACTGATGTGTAATAGCGCCCCTTCCGTATAACAGTGAAAACACTGATGTGTAATAGCGCCTACATCAGTATAACAGTGAAAACACGGATGTGTAATAGCGCCTACATCAGTATAACAGTGAAAACACAGATGTGTAATAGCGCTACAGATAACAGTGAAAACACAGATGTGTAATAGCGCCTACCGTATAACAGTGAAAAACACGGATGTGTAATAGCGGCCCCTACTGTACAACAGTGAAAAACACGGATGTGTAATAGCGCCCCTACCGTATAACAGTGAAAACACAGATGTGTAATAGCGCTACCGTATAACAGTGAAAACACAGATGTGTAATAGCGCCTACCGTATAACAGTGAAAACACGGATGTGTAATAGCGCCTACCGTATAACAGTGAAAGCACGGATGTGTAATAGCGCCTACCGTATAACAGTGAAAACACAGATGTGTAATAGCGCCTACCGTATAACAGTGAAAACACTGATGTGTAATAGCGCCCTACCGTATAACAGTGAAAGCACGGATGTGTATTAGCGCCCCTACCAGATAACAGTGAAAACACTGATGTGTAATAGCGCCCCTACCGTATAACAGTGAAAACACAGATGTGTAATAGCAGCCCCTACCGTATAACAGTGAAAACACGGATGTGTAATAGCGCCCTACCGTATAACAGTGAAAGCACGGATGTGTATTAGCGCCTACCGTATAACAGTGAAAACACTGATGTGTAATAGCGCCTACCGATAACAGTGAAAACACTGATGTGTAATAGCGCTCACCAGATAACAGTGAAAACACTGATGTGTAATAGCGCCTACCGTATAACAGTGAAAACACTGATGTGTAATAGCGCCTACCGTATAACAGTGAAAGCACTGATGTGTAATAGCGCACCTATCAGATAACGGTGAAAACACTGATGTGTATTAGCGCCTACAGATAACGGTGAAAACACAGATGTGTAATAGCGCCTACCAGTATAACAGTGAAAACACGGATGTGTAATAGCGCTACCGTATAACAGTGAAAGCACGGATGTGTAATAGCGCTACCAGTATAACAGTGAAAACACAGATGTGTAATAGCGCCTATCAGATAACAGTGAAAACACTGATGTGTAATAGCGCCTACCGTATAACAGTGAAAGCACGGATGTGTATTAGCGCCTACCGTATAACAGTGAAAACACAGATGTGTAATTAGCGCTACCGATAACGGTGAAAACACAGATGTGTAATAGCGCCTACCGTATAACAGTGAAAACACGGATGTGTAATAGCGCCTACCGTATAACAGTGAAAACACGGATGTGTAATAGCACCCTACCGTATAACAGTGAAAACACTGATGTGTAATAGCGCACCCTACCAGATAACGGTGAAAACACGGATGTGTAATAGCGCCCCCTACAGTATAACAGTGAAAACACTGATGTGTAATAGCGCCCCTACCGTATAACGGTGAAAACACGGATGTGTAATAGCGCTACCGTATAACAGTGAAAACACTGATGTGTAATAGCTCCCCTACCGTATAACAGTGTAAACACAGATGTGTAATAGCGCCCCCTACAGTATAACAGTGAAAACACTGATGTGTAATAGCGCCCCTACCGTATAACGGTGAAAACACGGATGTGTAATAGCGCCCTACCGTATAACAGTGAAAACACTGATGTGTAATAGCACACCCTACCGTATAACAGTGAAAACACTGATGTGTAATAGCTCCCCCTACCGTATAACAGTGTAAACACAGATGTGTAATAGCGCCCCTACCGTATAACAGTGAAAACACTGATGTGTAATAGCGCACCCTACCGTATAACAGTGAAAACACTGATGTGTAATAGCGCCCTACCAGATAACGGTGAAAACACAGATGTGTAATAGCGCCCCTACCGTATAACAGTGAAAACACGGATGTGTAATAGCGCTACCGTATAACAGTGAAAACACGGATGTGTAATAGCGCCCCCTACCGTATAACGGTGAAAACACGGATGTGAAATAGCGCCCCCTACCGTATAACAGTGAAAACACGGATGTGTAATAGCGCCCCCTACCGTATAACAGTGAAAACACTGATGTGTAATAGCGCCAATAATGAGAAGAAGAAACGTCTCTGCGCACATTAGGTGTTTGGCCTCTAAATATATGTTTGTTTAGAGTCTGCTCTGAGTGATCGCGTGACTGTCTCTGTGTCTGTCACACGGTCCCTCGGGCGGCTGGCCGCTCTCTCCCTCAAACACAATCCTGCATTACTGGACCGACAGACTGTAATCCAGCTCAGAGTGACCACCGCCAAGGCCTTCAGTAGAGAAAATAATCTGAACTAAATAAATAAAAATGCTAGCTGTGTGTTTGGAAGGTTCTTTTCACATCTTCGCTCTTTTTATGCTAAAATCGAAGTAAAAAATTATAGCAAAACACAAAAGGATACAAGCAAGTGATAAAGTAGCTGCAGTTAACTAAACATTTAACCCAGCCAAACACCAAATGAATGGTTCCCTTATTTGGGAACCGAATAAGAGCTTTCTGGGAACCTAAATTTGTCAGTTGGGCACTTGTTGTTGCGTGACTCCATATCTAGTCCATATCTATTAGCTTTGATCTAGATCTAAATATATATTTAATATATATTAACAGTGATATTAATGCCTGAGAATCACAAAATTGATTCGGTATCTGGTTCAAAAGGAGCGAATCCCAGACTGGTTTCCTCATTATAATACAGCATATTATGAATGAAAGCAACATCAACCTTGAATATGAAATAACGGTAGAAGAACTTACTGGACCATGATTAAAACAGACAGACCACAGATGTTATTTATGAATTTATATTCATTTATCTCATTTTAGTGGCAATACACACAAAACGATAGCCTGGATGCCAGCCGAATTTAGCCCCGCCCACGAATTCGGTCTGGCCTCGCTCCATAGAGGAGTAATTATGCCTGAACAGAAACTGGACCAATGAGATCATCAAGGTGGGCTTTAGCCGATGATGGACAGATGATCAACAGTAGCGTAATCATCCACGTCATCAAAGGCGCTTTGGGTTGAATTTGCTCTTATCCTAAACGGAGAACTTGTTCGTATATGCATTCACCTTCACTATTTCTCAGAAACGATGATCGTGTTGGGAAGTACTCTGTGTATCCTTACATTCTTTTATTACAACACTGGCAGAGATCGTTTACACTCATCTTCTTGTGACGTTACTTAATCCAGCGCGCGTGCAGACAGGGTTGCCACGTTTTTTTGCAATGTCGCACAATTGCTACTCAAAACTATAGCCCAAAACAATAACTTTCCGGGGTTCTCCGGAAAAAAAATGCCGTTTGGTTGGCAAAATATGTTATTTTGGCACGGTTGCCTGCTAAAATTCGCATTCCTGGGTTTATATAATCACATAATTGGGGTCGCTTCAACCCGCGGACATGCAGAAAAACACGGGCTTGGCAACAGTGCGGTTGAGTTCTGTTAACATGTGATAACTAACGTTACGCGGCGCTCCGTTGCTCTGATTGGTTGTGGGTCTATCCAATTGAGGTCTTTCCTGGCTCGGTTGAAACACGCCCCATAATCAAAGCCCAATGGAGCGGCACCAGACTCATATTCTGACTAGAGTTGAGTATGGCCACACCAGGATACCCAAACGACTGAATCACTGGGAAAAAATTTAATTAAGAAAAAAAATATATCTGCAAGCAGCAATGATCAGGGCCAAGCACAACAGAAGCAGATCAACTGCAACAGTGAGTAAAGACATTTGGAATAGTTATAGACATTTATATGTGTGAGCAAATAAAAATAACCCACACCTCAGTTTAATTGCATTTTTTTTTGCCACTTGCTATCAAAATTTGACATTTGATGATGAGATATTAGCAAAAGTTGCTAAATCACAACGTTGAACAAACCATAAGGCGAAACCTAGCATGTTTGGTATCGTTGGACTGGGATTCGGGAATCTAAGGATGTGGCTCCCGTGAAAATAAGTCAACCAAATCTAAAGTTATAACCATGTTAATATTTAATTTTACCACTAGCTCGAAACTTCTCAGGCTCCTTTAGGGCATCGTGCCGATGACCCATACCCAGTTTCGTAACGATACAGTAACGAGTTACAGCCTTTTACTACAAAATTAAAAATGGCCAATATAAAAAGTATCTCCAGACCAGTAGGTGGCGCCTCAGGTCATGGTTGTGATGACATGTATCAAGTTTGGTCAGAATACGATCAAGCGTTGAGGACATAGAGCCTAGGGTATTTTCACAACGCTACGTATAATTTGAGCCACGGATCAGAGGAAACAATAATTTAGTTTCTAACCCTTAAGGTTCAAAAATATAAGTGCAACTTTGGACAGGCGGTGGCGCTAGATGGATTGAGTTAGAGACTCATTGGTGTAGTTAATGTTGGGCCAGTCCTCGATTGACCTATTATTTGTATACTTTATATATTTTTATCTCACTTGATTATTTATAACTCTACATATGTTTAGTACTTTTTATTCTATTTTTATTCTATTCCTTTTAATTTCACTCCTTGTGTTTTCTTGTAACTGTTCTTGCACTGTCTTTACAGCGGACCTGTTTATTCACTTGCAGTTGTATATTCTGTATATAACTGTGTATGTGACAAATAAAACTCTTGAATCTTGAATCTTGAATCTTGAATCAGTGTTGCTTTCCATGAAACGGTTCTATGAGCTGCCATAGACTCAGAGCGGAAGAAGAAGAACGGAAGCAAATGTAAGAACAACAACAGATGGACCCAAAATATGCATAATTAGTTTTAATTACGGTACAGTCGATCGGAAAGCCTCCGCGCGCAGTAATGTGGCTGTTCATATGACTGCATGGATTATGATAAACATGCTCCTTCAGAACTGCCAAACTGAATATCACCAAAGGAATAGAGAATAAAGAGAGCGTTCTGAGTTAAGCTCGAGATGATGAGTTTACACAAATATAAAACATGAAGTATGTTTCTAATAAGGAACTCGATAAGAGTGTTTGGAGTGTGAGTGTGTGTTATTCACCTCGTAGAACAACACGTCCAAGTTTCCACAGATCTTATTTTACTCATAAACTGAAAATCCCACAGGGAACCAGTCTATTTGTCAAGATTAATATTTCAAGACAGACTTTAAAAGTTTGAGTTTTTAATGAATTTACATAAGCATTTAAGAGACGCCATTGGCCAGTTAATAATTCCTGAAATCCCTTTAGTTCGTATTTGCCATGAGAACTGCTATGATGAAATGATTGTGTTTCTGCTCGAGTGTGTGTGTGTGTGTGTGTGTGTGTGTGTGAAGAGAGAAACACAGGCCTCATTCACAGCAGGACGGGATTTGGCTTCAAGGCTCAGGAAAGCCAGAAGAATTAGAATGTAAATGAGCAGAGGATTAGGATGAAGAGCG